>SJYC01122160.1:0-29336 GCA_006408675.1 Madoqua kirkii | reverse complement strand
TCTGAGAGATGGTGATGAATAGGGAGGCCTGGCGTGCTACGATTCATGGGGTCGCAAAGAGTCAGACACGACTCAGCGACTGAACTGAACTGAACTTACTTCATTTAATTGGTCTAAAGAACTACCATCATAATTTAAGAAATGAAATTTTATCATGTTATTTTTTTGACCATTTTCCCTCTTAACATACATAGTTTTTATAGAGAAATATTTAAACATATAGAAAAGCAAATAGAATCATACAACAGACATTCAAATATCGTGTATGATGATATATATGCATCTGGCACATGGTAGGTGATCAGTACTCTTGGAATGAATGATCTGGACCATAGAGAAGGCACAGTTGCTTTAAAATAGGTGTTACTTTCTAAGAATGTCCAGCAGAGGGCGCGTTGGTTCAGATGAGTTATTAATCCCTTGGTGCGTTAGCGCCCCTTAGTGTACGACTCAATTATTCTGCAATTACCTAAGACATTTCCAACAACTGATTTGCTCCTTGTTAACCATACTAAATGGGCACAACTATACATATGTAAAAATTGTTCACAGACCTCAAAGTGAGTCGCATATTAAATACCTATTTGGAAAATTCACATTATTTAAATCATCTCTCTAGATCATTCTATTAATCTGATCCTCCCTCACTCCCTGCTCAGTTCTCTTTTGCAGGTGTTGGACTATTTCTAAACTAGGCCAGTCAGAACGGCAAAGTGATAGACTGAATTAATTATTCCTGTTGCTGCCTAGTTTGCTTCACTATTATTTTACATATGCATCACCTCCACCACACACACACACTCCTTATCCCCTGTGTGTGTGTGTGTTAGTCACTCAGTTGTGTCCGACTCTCTGTGACCCTATGGACTGTAGCCCTCCAGGCTCTTCTGTCCATGAGATTCTCCAGGTAAGAATACTGGAGTGGGTTGCCATTTCCTTCTCTACCTTATCCCCTGAGAAAGCCACTATTAACAGTCTTTTGCATCTTCCTGAAGTTGAATACACATGTGCAACCATACTATTAAGTTTTTTTCCTAAAACTGCCATCACAAATGCATGCCATCCTGTAGTTTGTTTTTAATGAATGTCTTTCTGATATCTGCATGTCGTGGCACTAGTGGTAAAGAACCCATCTGCCAGTATAGGAGATGTGGGTTTGATTCCTGAGTCAGGAAGATCCCCTGGAGGAGGGCATGGCAACCCACTCCAGTATTCTTGCCTGGAGAAGGCCATAGACAAAGGAGCCTGGTAGGCTACAGTCCATGGGGTCGCAAAGAGTTGGACACGACTGGAACAATTATCACTCACTCAGCAGCAGCAGCATTACCTGGGAACATTGTCAAAGGCCCCACTCCAAACACACTGAATCATGATCTCTGGGAGCTAGAACCAGTAATGTGCTTGAACAAAGTCTCTAGGTAATTCTATCATAGCTTGAGATCCACTGATCTAAAAGCTCCTCATTCATGGTTATTAGCTTCTGCTTAAACACCACCAGAATTGGGAAACTCACTACTTCACAAAGCAGATCACTTCATTTTAGGACAATTTCTTTTTGGTAATTCTCTTCATTGAAGGTAAGTCTCCAGAGAAGACTGTCTTTGACGAACTTTGCCTGTCAGGTTTCATTCTGACCAACAAGAGCACACACAGCATTGCTGTCCTGTCCTTCCCCCAGCAAGTATTCTCCAGGCTAAACAGCTTCAGTGGATTATGAACATTCATGCTGTATTTGTCTGACTACTTATCATGCTGCTTATTCTCCTTTAATTATCTTCACTTCAGTTGCATTCCTCTTAGAGAAGATGCCAGAACAGAGCACAGCACTCCAGATGTGGTCTGGAAACATGGGTAAAATAGATTCACCTCTTCTATTGAGATGTAAGTGCTATTGACTTGACCTCAGACATTCTGATGCTAACATGCTTTTCCTTTATAAAACTTAAAAACTGACAGAGGTTAGGTTTTCTCCTAATTGTATTATTTGGATAATGAATTATCATTTGCTATTATCAAAAGATTTTTAAATCCACTCTACTTAACCAATAAGTAGACCATTCACCCTTAGGGTTCCTGGAAATGGGAAGTTACATACCTAGGAAAACTGAAATGGTAAATGAGATCAGTGTGGTGGCCACTGTGGTCCATAACTGTCAGAAGCAGATGACTTTACTTCCCCTCAGCTTCCACCACGTCTCATTGGCCAGTAGAAGAAAAATCAGGATGCTTTCTCATGCTGTACACCTTTGCCTGAAAGCAAAAAAACAAGTACAGGTGTTACCTGGTCTTCTCCTTTCACCTTTTCCTGAAACCAGAGGACTGGACTGGGACCTAATAGAGGTCACTCAGTTTATTTCCCAGATTCCAGAGAAAGTTAATCCTGCATAACCATTTTCTTGAAGATATTCCTATGGTTAAAAATCTTTAGTGAGATTTTGCAGTCTCATTTAGTTTCTTCTCATAGATTTGGAGCTCCAAGACTTGCCCAGCTGCGAGTTCCAGTCTCCTGTTCCAGGGCCATTTCCTGCTTTCGGGTTGCTCTTTCCACATCCAATCTGTGTGCCCACAGCACCTCCAGGACACCTGGCTCAGCCTAAGTAATCTCTGCCTTGTACCATAATGGTCTATACCCATGTCTTATTTCTTTGTCATAAACTTTGAAAGCCAGGAATTGTTCCTATTCATCTTTCTAATCCCCACAAGGAACACAATTTCCAGCTCACAGTAGATTCTTGTTTTGATGAGTTCCAGGTTGGATGTGTACTGTGTTCCACCCCCAAAACATTGGGACTTACTTGGATTCTTCATAGTCAGTCCTCCAGGGTCACATTGTTCAAGCAGGGGGGCCCCAGTCCTTCATCCAAGCAGCAAGTTTATGAAAAGTTCCAATCAGTTGCTCATCCTTATGGCTCACTTACTTAATTTCTGTAATAAAATGTTAATTTACTAACTTTTGATTTATATACATAACTGTCTCTTCACTAGACTGTGATTTCCAGGGCAAAAGAGACTAGTTTGTTTTTCTTTAAACATACTATGCCTCAGGCCTCACTTTGCCTGCCATAGGGAGCCAATAAGTATGTGAGTGAATGAATGAATGAATGAATAATGAAGAGTGCATTACCAAAGAGGGTTTACCTCAACAAATGGTACCAATACACTCAAAGCGAGAATAATGTGAAAAACTTACTACTGATCTAAAGTCCAATTCCCTCCCCTATCTTCATTAAAAGAATAGGTTAAGTAATTAGTATAGGCATAGTGAATCTGCTTCATGTCATCAAGTTTAATTGTAAGGCAGAACTGTTGAACCCTATTACACAATTTCCTGTTTTGTTTTTTTTTTTAAAGAACTCTAGTGCTAGCTGAGGCTTCTCTGGTGGCTCAGTGGTAAAGAATCTGCCTGCCAAGCCAGAGACCCGAGTCTGATCCTTGCATCTGGAAGATCCTCTGGAGGAGGGCATGGCAACTCATTCCAGTCTGTTTGCCTGGGAAAGTCCATGGACAGAGGAGCCTGGCAGGCTACTGTCCATGGGGACGCAAAGAGTCGGATACAACTGAGCAAATAAACAACTAAACAACAGTGCTAACTTGGTTATGGCCATGCAGCCCGAAGCCTTCCCAGCGCTGAGCCCAGATAGTCTGCTCTGACTCATGAGTATAGCCTGCTACCACAAATGACTTCTCTTTCTGGAAATATAACCAACTTTCCAGGAAATGGCTGCAGGGATTTTTTCACTAAGGGCCAGAGGCATTGTAGAAGTGATCATTTATCTAGGAAAAGTAATTTTTTATCAGAAAAGCATGTGCATCAGCTCATTGAAATCAGCTTGTCAGACCCATAAGGAAGTTTGCAAACCTACTGTTAAACACAGTTATTAGTAAAAGTTATGTAAACTTACAAGTAAGTGAATATTATTAAAAACAAAGATAATAAAAAGTCAGCCCCCATCACTTCCTACCCATTTTGCTACATTTGACTATTATCCATACTAGTGAGGTTTTTTCATATCTACTGTATTTGTACCATGCTACATAATTATGTACCTTTACGCATCTTTTTTTCCAATTCCATATTCAATGGTATAATTTGGTAGCTTGAAACTGGTCTTGGTGGTATTATTTATACCTTTAGTTCAGTTCAGTTCAGTCGCTCAGTCGTGTCTGACTCTTTGTGACCCCATGAATCACAGCATGCCAGGCCTCCCTGTCCATCACCAACTTCCTGAGTTCACTCAGACTCACGTCCATTGAGTCAGTGATGCCATCCAGCCATTTCATCCTCTGTCATCCCCTTCTCCTCCTGCCCCCAATCCCTCCCAGCATCAAAGTCTTTTCCAATGAATCAACTCTTTGCATGAGGTGGCCAAAGTACTGGAGTTTCAGCTTTAGCATTATTCCTTCCAAAGAAATCCCAGGGCTGATCTCCTTCAGAATGGACTCGTTGGATCTCCTTGCACTCCAAGGGACTCTCAAGAGTCTTCTCCAACACCACAGTTCAAAAACATCAATTCTTTGGTGCTCAGCCTTCTTCACAGTCCAACTCTCACATCAGAAATCAGTAAATGCTACAAATCAAGGCTATCCCCTGCCCCCTAGAAACGGTCGTTAACCATTTGCCAGTATACCACTTATGTGCACTGGAATGCACTCTTTTATTGATTTACTCACCTCACTGTGAGAGTTAAACATTCAAATAAAGACAGTACTTTAGAATGCACATAGAGGATGCTACAAACATCTGCTTAACAATCTCTAATGTCTGAGAAGAAGAGTCCCATAAAATTGTTGGAACTGAAACTCCATGGCTTTATTTCTTGAAAGACACCATGTGTGGACTCTCGTTCTCCTTGGAAGCACTTCCTAAGAACCAAACACTAGAAGGAGATTGTGTCTGAACGACATTTTAGTATTCTGATTGTAAACCTATAATGAGAAAGGCAGAAAAATTACATTAAAAGCCTCATAGTGATCCGTCAGGCTTTTTAAGATCACAGAAACAGAAATGGAGTGGTAAAACAGGTTATTATCTGATAACAGAGGACAAATAAACAGGAAAACTTTTTTTTAAGTGTAGGTATGTGCTAAATAGCAGATTGCAAAGAATTTACCACCTTTGGGACTTTATATTCATCAAGGCAATAAAAGTCAGTGATTTCAACCAGTGGTGCAGTCTTTCAAATCAGGTACCACATATCAATACAATTGTTCAAAGGCAGCCTTCTTGGAACAATTTGCATGTTTTTGCATTCAAATTAAACCAAGAAATTACTGGTAGAATTTTATGAGGTATAGGATTCATTTTTCACCCACAGATCTTTTTTTCTGCATAGGGGACTAAATTGTCAGGATGTATGTAATAGAAGACAGTAAATGCTTGATTTAAAACAAAACGTGTCACAATAATGAAAATAAACATTCATTTCAGGTGCTATATTAAGTCTAATCATAGTCATTAGGTTAAACAGGTACACGTCTTGGCAGTAATTCTTCCCTCTGTTCACAACTTTCTCAGCTTTGATGATTCTATAAATTCTCAAACTCAGAACAACTTAAAGCAAACAGCTTTTGTGTATTTCTTTGCATATAACATATATTGTTTTCTTAAATCAGTCTACTTAATTTTTGCCAACTCAGTTTTCCTTAAGCTATTACTGAAGTTGCTCACAAGATATTTATGAACAGATAACCTCACTAACTCAGGTTAAAAAATTAATTCATTGAAGAAACAACTGTGGCAAAAAAAAACAAATTTTCTAAAGTTCAAAAGAAAGTGTTTATCATTTTGTTCATCTTTGTTTTAAACTCCTTTTAAGGGCAACCTGGGGGAAAGTTTTTTGCATGGGTTGGGTGATCATTACTGAGTTAATCTGTTTGTTCAGTGAAACCAAGAAAGACATTTTCTATTTGACCCTGTTAATATCATTTTTGTCCTCATTTCTGAACAAGAGAGTGACTTCTTTTCTTATTTCTACTTTGGAAAAACATTTAAATAGGAATTTGTCTTATTCAGTGAATCCCAGTCTTCTTGTGAATCTTCTATACTACATAGATTTCCACTGTTGAAATATTTCTAGAAAAATTAAAATATATTCCTTAGTAAACATATCTAGTCACAGACCCTTTACAACATGTTAAGTCACCCTTTTAGTCACTTGAACTTATATTTATAACATTTGTGAAGGAAATAAAATACAAGGTATTAAATATACATTCACATCTTTTGTACACTAAGGCAATTTGTTTGTGTTCTAATAGGTCACTTGCTTCCTATCTCTTTACATATATAGGCTGGAATTATCTTTAGAAGATTACAGTCCTCCTTTCATATCTGAGAGGTAGAGGAGAAAGGAGAGGTGGTGGGTTGGTTCTAGGATTCCCCATGGATAGCAAAACCCATGGATGCTCAAGCCCCTTATATAAAATGATGTAATACTTGTATATAACTTAGCCACATCCTCCCATATGCTCTAAATCATGTCTAGATTACCTATAATACCTAACATAATATAAATACTATGTAAAAAGTTTTAAACCATCTGTAAATGCTATGTAAATAGTTGGAGCAAACTCAAGTTTTATTTTTTGGAACTTTATGGAATTTTTCCCCAAAATATTTTCCATCACCTTCAATTGGCTGAATCCACAGATGTAGAACCTGCTAATAAAAAGGCCAGCTGTACTCATGTCAGTTCTGGCTCATGAACTTTTGATGGAATTTCTGTGGGCTACAGATAAGGTTGAAATGTTTAATATGGCACTCAAGGCCCTCCAAGATTTGGTTCCAGCTTTCTGACTTTCCTTCCCCTACAATTATCCACAGGTGAATTGTAACACTCTTATGCATTAAGGTCTGTGTTAAGCCCTTCAACTTATATCTCAAAAGAACCCTATGAAATAGACGCTTTTATTTTCAACATTTTACAGAAAAGTATACTGAGACTCAAAAAGATTAAATGACCTGTGGAGGTCACCCAAGAAATCAGTGACTGAGCCTGGTGGAGAGCTTCTCCCTGTGGTGTCCAGGCTCTGCCATGACTGCCCACTGCTCCTGTGTACCAGTGACTTGCTGATGCCCATCTGCCCTTGCCAGTCTCTTTGGTTTGGAATGCCATTTCTCTTCAACCTCCACCCATCCTTCAAGACCCAGTTCAAATGCTCCTGCCTCTCAAAAGTCTTCTAATCCCTACTCCTCTCACCTGCTTTGGGGACTGCCCTCCTTTATGCTAAGGCATTTCACTCTTTTGCTCAAGAAACATCTGTCACTTCTGCAGTGCCTTGAGGGCAGGGCATATCTCCTTTTCATGTATATTCCCCACAAAGTCTTCCACAAAGCTTGTGATTGGATGGTGTCCAGTAGATTTTGTTGAGCTTTACTGAACATGACCTCTCTTGGAATGGGTTTCCCTTGGGGATCAACTGGTAAACAATCCACCAGCAATGCTGGAGACTTGAGTTCGACCCCTAAGTTGGGAAGATCCCTTGGAGAAAGGAAAGGCTACCCACTCCAGTATTCTGGTCTGGAGAATTCCATGGACTATACAGTCCATTGGGTCGCAAAGTGTCGGACACAACTGAGCACCTTTCACTTTCACTTTACTTTTCTCTTGGAATAACCGTTCAGAACTACAAATGACTACACTGAACGAACAGCAGGGGGCAGCAAGTCCAGCGCTCGCGCTCTCGCGTGCTCTCTCTCTCTCTCTCTCTCTCTCTCTCTCTGTGTGTGTGTGTGTGTGTGTGTGTGTGTGTGTGCTGGTCTTGGGAGGCAGTGTAGTTTAATGCCCAGTGAATAGGACGGACAGAGGAGCCTGAAGGGCTACAGTCCATACGGTCACAAAGAGCCAGACACCACTGAAGCGACTGAGCAGGCACTCACGCACGTGGTTTAATGAAAATCTTTGCGTCAAGCAATATGAGTTCTGATCCTGGCTTCTCCTCGTCTTACCTGAGTGGTCTCACATGCTTTCCTTAATCTCAGCCTCAGTAAGGCCATTAATAAAATGTGGATGCTAAATAATGCCCTGTGGGGGCATTCTAAGAACTACAGTTTATCATACACATGATCATACTTTAGTTAAATGACAGCCATTGTCATAAGCACTCATTTAGTCTCTTGAGCATGTTTTTGCCATATGTCTCTTATTTTCTCCTCCAACTTGCTCCCCATTGGTACCATCTTTTCGACCTCATTCAATAGCACCCTCATCCCCATAAGTACTTCACCCCAAACTAGAAGCCTTCCAGGATTCCTTTCATTCCCCTATAACCAATAAAATTGCAGATTATATTGCAGTTGCTTCTCAAAAGTATCTAGCATCTGTCTATCTCTCTTTATCACCGCTGCCATCACCCTATCTCAAACAAAGTTTCTCTTGTCTGGCTCTCTAAAATGACCTAAAAACAGGTCTTCCTGTTTCTACTTGGACCCCTTCAATACATTTTCCACACAGCATCTAGTGACTTTATTAAATGTAAATCTAATCACATCACTCTTGGCTTGAAGTCACCTGTGACTCCATACCCATCCTCAGAATAAAATCTAGGCTCTGCAGGATCCAGCCCCTGCAGGATCCAGCCCCTGCTATCCTTCTGACCCTGACACCACTCCTCTCAGTTTTTTCCCATCCCACTTGCTTTCTTCAGTTCAGTTTAGTTCAGTTGCTCAGTCGTGTCCGACTCTTTGTGATCCCATGAATCCCAGTATGCCAGGCCTCCCTGTCCATCACCAGCACCTGGAGTTCACTCAGACTCGCGTCCATCGAGCCAGTGATGCCATCCAGCCATCTCATCCTCTATCATCCCCTTCTCCTCCTGCCCCCAATCCCTCCCAGTATCAGAGTCTTTTCCAATGACTCAACTCTTTGCATGAGGTGGCCAAAGTACTGGAGTTTCAGCTTTAGCATCATTCCTTCCAAAGAAATCCCAGGGCTGATCTCCTTCAGAATGGACTAGTTGAATCTCCTTGCAGTCCAAGGGACTCTCAAGAGTCTTTTCCAACACCACAGTTCAAAAGCATCAATTCTTCCACGCTCAGCCTTCTTCACAGTCCAACTCTCACATCCATACATGACTACTGGAAAAACCATAGCCTTGACTTACTGCTCCTCAAACATGTTGAGTTTGTGTCCAATTCTAAGAGCCCTAGCTTTCCTACATCCCTTAAAGATGTTTTCACATGAGTTGTTTTCAGTGCCTAGAGTTTTTTGCCTTCTAGACTTTACATTGGCATCTCATAGACATTCAGTCTTCAACTTAAATGTCACTACCATATTTTATAAATATAATTTGTGTATGTTATAGTGAAAAAGTGAAGTCTCTCAGTCCAACTCTTTGTGCCCCATGGACTGTAGCCTACCAGGTTCCTCACAAGAACAAGTTTTTGTTTGCTTGTCAACTAAACTTTAAGTTTCATGAGAGCAGGAACCTTGTTTTTCTTGTTGACAACTATTTCCTAACAGGGTTAAACTATTAAGATGTGGCAAATAGCTTTTGAATAATTTAATAGTAATAAATTTGAATAATAAATAATAAATAATGAATCTGAATAATAGGAATCTACATTAGCATAGAACAACTCTAAAATAGTCACGTTTATACATCCAGCAAATACTGATTAAATGCTGCTATGAAATTACGGTATCAAAGGTGAGGCACAATGTCTTCCCTCAAGGAGCTTAGTAGCCTGATGTTTCATTTTCATTATAGTAATTAATTAATATTAGGACTTTTATATAAGAAAGAATGTACTTTTTATGTTATTCTCCTATTTCTTCATCTTTCCAGTCCTTATCACCTAGTGGGAGGGTGGGCAGTTTAACAGGATAAGGCAGTCTTTAGACTTTGACATGCCTCTTCCCCCAGCCACCTGTCTATATATAAGCAGCAGGTCATCTATAACCTATTTGGATCTTTTTTCTTCATCTATAAGAGAAGGAAGATAACAATGCCTCTCTGGCAGTGTTCCTTTGATATGCAAATGAGTTAACATCTATGAAGCCCTTTCCCTAACTTTTTTATCTGGCTGATCATCAATCTGATCCCATGATTTTCTCTAGATAAAAACCATAATTGAAATATATTTGTGTCTTCTAAAATATCCTGTATTTGAGTGGTATAATAGCATAATGATTAAGTGTATAGGACACCAGGGCTGACCGCCTCTGTTGAATTACCAGCTGGGTAAATATGAACAAGTTATTCAGTTTCTCCATGCTGCAATTAGCCTTCAGTGAAGGATGGCAATAGCTGTATCTACCTCACTGGCTTGCTCTGAGGGTTAAATGAAGCATTTAGAATAGTGTTAGGGACACAGCAAACATTCAGTAAAGGTTAGTTACCATTCTGGTTATTCACTGCTATGTTAACAAACCACCTTTATTTAATGATATAAAGCAAGAACCATTTTTATTATGCTTCTGGATTCTGTGGATCAGGGACTTGGAAATATGTCATGTGGACAGCTTATCTCTACTCCACAGTGTCTGAAGCCTTGGTTGGGAAGTGAAGGGTGACTCAGTAGCTGGAGGCTGAAATCATCTGAAGACCTCTTCACTCACAGGCCTGGCGGTTTATGCTGGGTATTGGCTGAGAGCTCAGCAGGGGCTGTTGGTCTGAACACCTACACAGGGCCTCTCTGAGTGGGTACTTGGTTTCTCCCAGCATGGTGGCTGGCTTTCATGACTAAGGATCCCAAAAGACAGGAATTGAAAATTGAGAGTTTCTGAAGATGTTGGCCCAGAAATTGGCACAGCATTACTTTCTTTGTCTTCTGGTAAAGCAGTCACAAGTTTCTCCCAATTTCAAGGGAAAGAGACATAGACATCACCTAATATGAGGATATCTATAGCATGGTGTATAATGAGATCATGTGGGTGTGGCATATGGTGGTGGCCATCTTTGGAAAATACAATCTGGCATAGTTATTATTACTACTAATGTTATACCCTAATAGTCATGAAAATATTTTAGCCCTGCTGGGCCCAAAAATTGAGATAAGAGAAATGAGAAGAGAGAAAGGGAAGGTAAGCACTAGCTATCCACAGACCATCCCTTGGAGAAGGCAATGCCACCCCACTCCAATACTCTTGCCTGAAAAATCCCATGGACAGAGGAGCCTGGCAGGCTACAGTCCAAAGGGTTGCAAAGAGTCAGTCACGACTAAGTGATTAACACACACACAGAGACAATCACAACTTAGAATAGTCCAGTGCCTTTACTGGGCAGATGATAAAATGTGACTAAAGAGATGAAGCGACTTTCCCCGAGTCATACGATTGGCAGAAGCACCAGCTTGTCTCTACTTCCAATTAACCACACACTTAGAAAACTAACAAAAAAGCACTTGGAAGGGGAAGAAATAAAAAGATGGTGAAGAGAGGAAGAAAGAACTAGAGAGAAAATGAGAAGGAAAAACAAGGAGAGAGTTGCCAACAACATTCTGTCTTTGAGACCCCACTCATTCTTTTGATTGCATTACACACAGTACAATGCTTCTGGGAAAATGTAAGCCCTGGAACAACATTGGCAAAATTCTTACTGCTGGACAGCCTCCTTTATAGTTGGCTCAGATGTCAAATTAAACTAGTAGAAGTAATCCACATTCTCCTTTAAAAAAAAAAATGTGTCATTTTCTTAACTTGGGTGTTTGGAATGATTTTGTTTCCTCCCTAACCTTGAGGATAGACTCTGAGCTGGAGAAGTTAATTGCAAGTGGAAATTTACCAAGCTGTGACTGCAGCAGATGCCTCTTTCTTCCTATTATTCCCTGTTATCTTCTTTTCCTTGTTGCCAGGACCAGACTTCCAAGTCCCTGTCATCAAATTCCTGTAAATCTAGCCCCTACTTCACCCCTCCAAGTGGATTTCTCCCCATGCCTCCACAGTGTTTGTGGTTACCTAGTTTGCATTTGATTTGGGAACCTATTTAGTCTGGTGTTTGGATTTTGATTAGGGCTCTAAGCTCTCAGGAACAGAGAGTCCATTCTGAAGTTTGATGCTTTGCAGAGCCCATGTATGTGAAGGCAATATCCATGGTGGAATCCCCAGGCTGGTCCTTCAGTCACCCAGCTCCCTTGCCTTCATGCTCCTCTGTTCCACCACATCGAACTCTGCTCTTAAAGCAATCCAGAGAAGTTCACCTGCTTTTTAAACCTACGTCAAGATGAAGGCACTAACTTTTCTACTGGAAGGCTTCTTTCATAGCTGGCTCAAATGTCAAATTAAATTAGTAGAAGTAATCCTTTTTCTCCTTTTTGTATACTCAGTGATGCTAGAGACCATAAAAGCTAAGGTAATAGAAATTCTTATAACTAATTAAGCAGATCTTCCCTCCTTGTTCTCCAAAATAATTGTCCAAATTTCTTATTCTTGTTAGTTCATCAAGCAGCCACCAATATTAATATTTATGTGAAGGGTTAATGCGGACACTATGGGGAAAGCGGAGATATGCATGCAAGCGGGTCTCTCTGCTCAAGGCTGACCATGCTGGCAAGCGAGGCATTCTGCCAAGGAGTCTGGACACAACCTTGAGTTTAATGGTCCATTGTTAAAGAGGGAACATTCCTTTCTTTTTATAAAAGAAAAAAGATTTTAGATAGACTTTGCAATAAAGAGAAGTTTCACTCCCCTTGCTGTATGATAATATGTATGCACCTGTGTTATGCTGAAAAGGCTTATTCATAAGGTCTAGAATGCTTTCTGGGAAATATATAATAATAAACTGCCATTATTAGGTGCAGAGTTTTTTTCCTCTGGCCAGAGTGTGTGTTGTCCATGTCTCATTGGTCTTGTGTGTTTTGTGTCATTTTGCTTGTAATCTCCAGTAATCAACATTAAGACATGCCAGGTTCATTGGGAACACAAATATGATTAAAGTAAAATCTCTACTAAACTAGAGTTTATAGTATAGAGAAGAAATTATAAGCTTAGAGACCATGGACTGGGATCAGGGAGTCTATGAACTCCAAAAATTACATGTAAAGCTTTGGGGGGTATGTGTACTTTTCAGAGTGCAGGGTAAATAACCTTTACCTGATTCTAATCACCAATGCACAAAAGATGAAAGCCCACTGAGAGAGAGATAATAGCCACAAGCAAGTGTCACATTCATGATCACAGACAAAAGAAGAGGAAGGATAGGGTTTACTATGTGTAGTCTCAATAGAGAAGAGGTCAGTGTCTAATCCAAGAGGGACTGTGCATGGGAGATGATGGCTCATCACCTGTTGGTGAGTACCTGATGTTGGAAAGACATAGCCAACTACTGGGCTGGAGAAGGAAGTTGGTTGTCAACAGAGGTACAACTTTGAAAACTCTGCTCAAGGGAAGCCCTTTCATTGCTATTTAATCCACTTTGGTAACTTCTTTTTCACATTTTTAAGAGCTGTGTCATTTTCATTATTATCTCAGAAATATTTCAACTTGTCCATGTGCCTCTCCATTCACTAGCCTAGGAGCAAAATGGTGAGTTACACAATGCAAACATAATACATGCTTTCCTGAAGGACACTTTCCTCTTGACCTCAGTCTGGCACAATTTGGCAAAAAGACTGTAAATTAATTTTACAAATGATTTGCATAGTATTTACACTTTCAATTTAAGATCATTTTGCACTAAAAATGCTATTATTATCTTTCTTTTTTTTCCCCTGGCAGATAGTAGGTATTTAATAAACATTATCAAAAGAATCAATACAGTCTTACATTTTCAATTTACACAACTCACTGGGCAAATTATTTCAGAGCTAAGTGTTTTATAGCCACCCTGTCCCTATTAGAATCAGTTCAGTTCAGTTGCTCAGTCGTGTCCGACTCTTTGCGACCCAATGAATCGCAGCATGCCAGGCCTCCCTGTCCATCACCAACTCCAGAGTTCTCTCAAACTCATATCCATCGAGTCGGTGATGCCATCCAGCCATCTCATCCTCAGTCATCTCCTTCTCCTCCTGCCCCCAATCCCTCCCAGCATCAGAGTCTTTTCCAATGACTCAACTCTTCGCATGAGGTGGCCAAAGTACTGGAGTTTCAGCTTTAGCATCATTCCTCCCAAAGAAATCCCAGGGCTGATCTCCTTCAGAATGGACTAGTTGAATCTCCTTGCAGTCCAAGGGACTCTCAAGAGTCTTCTCCAACACCACAGTTCAAAAGTGTCAATTCTTCAGCGCTCAGCCTTCTTCACAGTCCAACTCTCACATCCATACATGACCACTGGAAAAATCATAGTCTTGACCAGATGGACCCCAGTCGGCAAAGTAATGTCTCCGCCCTTGAATATACTATCCAGGTTGGTCATAACTTTTCTTCCAAGGAGTAAGCATCTTTCAGTTTCATGACTGCAGTCATATTATCTTTCAAAGTTTGTCATCCTTTGGAGTTTTTCCATTGCTGATATGTGTACCATATACAATATATATAATAAATATGTATAAATTATATATACATATACATTATCATTTGTACAAGCTTTCTTTTTAGTAATTAAAAAATATAAAGAAATAAAAATTTTGGAAAAAAGCAAAAGGTGAGCACTGAGATAATCAACTTTGTGACATAAATTGTATCTCACTGATAGTTTATATAATAGGATTCTCTCACTTTATTGAGAATATCAAGGAGAGACCATGGGTGGATGAATAACAAGCTGAAATCAAGATTGCCCAGAGAAATATCAACAACCTCAGATAAGCAGATGATACCTCTCTGATGGCAGAAACTGATAAGGAACCAAAGAGACTCTTGATGAGGATGAAAGAAGAGAATGAAAAAATTGGCTTAAAACACAACATTCAAAAAATTAAGATCATGGCATCCAGTCTCTTCACTTCATGACAAATATATGGGGGGAAAGTGGAAACAGTGATGGTTTTATTTTCTTGGGCTCCAATATCACTGCAGACAGTGACAGAAGCCACAAAATTAAAAGACGTTAGCACCTTGGAAGGAAAGCCATGAAAAACCTAAACAGCATATTAAAAAGCAGAGACATCACTTTGCTGTTCAGTTCAGTTCAGTCACTCAGTCATTCTCTACTCTTTGTGACCCCCCATGGACTAGAGCATGCCAGGTTTCCCTGTCCATCACCAGTTCCCAGAGACTATTCAAATTCATGTCCATCACGTTGGTGATGCCATCCAACCGTCTCATCCTCTGTCATTCCCTTCTCCTCCCACCTTCATTTTCCCCAGCATCAGGGTCTTTTCCAATGAGTCTGTTCTTTCCATCAGGTGTCCAAAGTGTTGGAGTTTCGGCTTCAGCATCAGTCCTTCCAATGAATATTCAAGACTGATTTCCTTTAGAATGGACTGGTTTGATCTCCTTGCAGTCCAAGGGACTCTCAAGAGTCTTCTCCAAAACCAAAGTTTAAAAGCATCAATTTGTCAGCACTCAGCTTTCTTTATGGTCCAACTCTCACATCCACACATGACTACTGGAAAAACCATAGCTTTGACTAGATGAACCTTTGTTGGTAAAGTAATGCCTCTTCTTTTCAATATGCTGTCTAGGTTGGTCATAGCTTTTCTTCTTTTAATTTCATGGCTGAAGTTACCATCTGCAGGGATTTTGGAGTCCCTCAAATAAAGTCTCTCACTGTTTCCATTGTTTCTCCATCTATTTGCCATGAAGTGATGGGACTGGATGCTATGATCTTAGTCTTCTGAATGTTGAGTTTTAAGCCAACTTTTCCACTCTCCTCTTTCACTTTCATCAAGAGGCTCTTTAGTTCCTCTTCACTTTCTTCCATAAGGGTGGTGTCATCTGCATATCTGAGGTCTGAGGTTATTGATATTTCTCCTAGCTGACAACACTGTATAATCAACACTATGGCTTTTCTAGTAGTCATGTACAAATGTGAGAGTTGGACCATAAAGAAGGCTGAGCACCGAAGAACTGATGCTTTCAAATTGTGGAAAAGACTCTTGAGAGTCCCTTGGATTGCAAGGAGATCAAATCAATCAATCCTAAAATAAATCAACCCTGAATATTCATTGGAAAGACTGATGCTGAAGCTCTAATACTTCAGCTGCCTGATCCCAAGAGATGACTCACTGGCAAAAGATCCTGATACTGGGAAAGACTGAAGGCAAAAGTAGAAGTAGATGGCGGAGGATGAAATGGTTAGAGCATCATCAACTAAGGAATATAATTTGAGCAGGCTCCAGGAGATAGTTCATGATCTGAGTTCCAGTCAGGTTATTGCAAAATTCAGCCTTTAATTGAAGAAAGTAGAAAAAACCACTAGGTCATTCAGATGTGACCTAAAACAAATTCCTTACAATTATACAGTGAAAGTGACGAGTAAATTCAAGTGATTAGATCTGATAGACAGAGTGCCTGAAGAAATATGGATGAAGGTTCTCAACATTGTATGGGAGGAGGTGATCAAAACTGTCTCCAAGAACAAGAAACACAAAAGGCAAAATAGTCATCAGAGGAGGCATTACAAATAGCTGAAAAAAGAAGAGAAGTGAAAGGCAAAGGAGAACAGGAAAGATATACTTATTTGAATGCAGAGTTCCAAAGAGGAGCAAAGAGAGGTGAGAAAGCTTTCCTGGGTTTGATCCCTGGGTTGGGAAGATCTCCTGAAGAAGGGAAATGCTGCCCACTCCAGTATTCCAACCTGGATAATTCCATGGACTGTATAGTCTATGGGGGTCGCAAAGAGATGGACATGACCAAGCAACTTGCAAAAAATAGAGGAAAACAATAGAATGGGAAAGACTAGAGATCTATTCAGGGGACATTTCATGCAAAGATGGTTGCAATAAGTAAGTAATAAGTAAGTAAGTAAAGTTGCTCAGTCATGTCCAACTCTTTGTGACCCCCATGGACTATAGCCTACCAGGCTCCTCCTTCCATGGGATTCTCCAGGCAACAGTACTGGAGTGGGTTGCCATTTCCTTCTCCAAAGGCAGAAGATAGAAATGGTATGGACCTAACAGAAGCAGAAGAATATTAAGAAGAGGTGCCAAGAATACACAGAAAGAGTATATTCATAAAAGATCTTAATGACCAGGATAACCACAATGGTGTGATCTATCACCTACTGCCAGACATCTTGGAGTGAAAAGTCAAGTGGGCCTTAGGAAGCATCATTACAAACAAAGCTAGTGGAGATGATAGAATTCCAGCTGAGCTATTTCAGTCCTCAAAAATGATTCTGTTAAAATGCTACATTCAATATGCCAGTAAATTTAGAAAACTCAGCAGTGGCCACAGGACTGGGGAAAGTCAACATCCACTGGATCATAGAAACAGCAAGAGAATTCCAGAAAAATATTTGCTTCATCAATTATACTAAAGCTTTTGACTATGTAGCTCATTCTTAAAGAGATGGGAATACCAGATTACCTTACCTGCCTCCTGAGAAACCTATATGCAAATCAAGAAGTAACAGAACTGAACATGGAACAATGGACTGGTTCAAAATTGGAAAAGGACTACATTAAGGTGTATATTGTCACCCTGCTTATTTAACTTCTATGCAGAGTACATCATGCAAAATGCTGGGCTGGATGAAGCACAAACTGGAACCAAGATCGCCAGGAGAAATATCAATAACCTCAGATACACAGATGATACCACCCTTATGGCAGAAAGAGAAGACTAATTAAAAAACCTCTTGATGAGAGTGAAAGAAAAGACTGAAAAAGTTGGCTTAAAACTCAACATTCAGAAGACTAAGATCATAGCATCCAGTCCCATCACTTCATGGCAAATAGATGGAGAAACAATGGAAACAGTGAGAGACTTTATTTTCTTTTACTCCAAAATCACTGAAGTCTTTGACTGTAGCCACGAAATTAAAAGACAGTTGCTCCTTGGAAGAAAAGCTATGACAACCTAGACAGCATATTAAAAAGCAGAGACATTACTTTGCTGACAAAGGTCAGACTAGTCAAAGTTATGGTTTTTTCAGCAGTCATGTACAGATGTGAGAGTTGGACCATAAAGAAGGCTGAGTGCCAAAGAATCGGTGCTTTCAAACTGTAGTGTTGGAGAAGACTTTTGAGAATTCCTTGGACTGAAAGGAGATCAAAGCAGTCAATTATAAAGAAATCAACCCTGAATATTTATTTGAAAGACTCATGATGAAGCTCAAGCTCAAGCTCCAAAACTTTGGCCACCTGATGGAAAGAGTCCACTCATTAGAAAAAGACCCTGATACTGGGAAAGATTGGAGGCAGGAGGAGAAGGGAACAACAGAGGATAAGATGTTTGGATGGCATCACCAACTCAATGGACATGAGTTTGAACAAACTCCAGGAGACAGTGAAGGACAGGGAAGCCTGACATGCTTCAGTCCATGAAGTTACAAAGAGTTGGATATGATTGAGCAACTGAATAACAAGAAGACAACCTTATTATTGTGAGAGAACAAATCATATTTTTTACAAACCAATAAGATCAAAGCAAAGCACATTGATGAATGCAGGTTAGATCAAATTATTTTGCTTTTATCCAAAGGCTGCTGAAATAATCATCAAGTAAATGGCAATGTGTGACATCTAGAATAAGAAGCAGATTACAGTGAGTTCCTTTACATGAATATATTGGGTGTTTCAGAAGGAGTAACATTAAAGAAAGCACCTGATCAAACATACCATTCTGCCCGTAAGACAGCAGAATCTAAAAATAATTTTAGTTCTTGCTTCTTAAACATCTAGTTTTAATGGTTTCATAACCTTTGTCACACATTCAGAAACTAAATTTATTAGAATGTACTTAAGTCATTAAGCATTTACTGAACACATAATAATACCAAGATGCTGTGCTAAGCTTTGCAGAGGATACAACAATGATTAAGAAATGGTCCTTCCCTTAGGGAAATTATAGAATATAGATAGAGTCATATATTTACAAACAGCTATAATTTAAGGGTGAAACTATCAAGTGCATAATAGTAAGAAACTCAAAATGCTAGGGAAGCCAAAATGAAGAAGAGAGCAGTTGGACTTGGAAAGCCTGAGGAGGGTCTCACAAAGAGGGCAGAATCTGAACTGGGCCAGGAAGATGTAAGATAACATCAAGCAAAGAAGGGGATAAAGTCACTTTAGGTCCAGAATGTAGCAAGGGACAGAGAGAAAGACATTATAAGACATGTGCTGGGAAAAGGAACAGTTTGCGTAGAAAAAGTATCCTGAGCAAGAATAGAAAGCAATACATCTAGAAAATTATCTTAAACCAAGAAATTTGAGTATTAAATACAGAGCAAGGAATTTAGTCTTTTCCAATGTGTATAACATATGATTTGGATTGGGGATGGGACTTTTTGGACAAAAGTAATAGCATGAAAGTTTATAGAGACCATTAGGGAGGTTATTAGAATAGGCAAGTGGAAATAAGGCACAAAGGTAAGACTGGACTGGGATTACTGATGGAAGAAGGAGACATTGGCAAGACAATTGGGAACTCATGTGTACTCGGGGCTGATTCATGTCCGTGTATGGCAAAACAAATACAGTATTGTAAAGCAAATTAAAGTAAAAATAAAAATAAAATAGTCTCCAAAGAAAGCTAACTAGAATGAGCCTCAAAAGCTTTCTGGTGTGAATCCCAATATACAGGGTAGAAAAACTAGGCAGCATAGATGTTCCACTAGATCAGGAGCTCAGCAAATATAGATTCTCTGAAGCAGAGCAGTTCAGTAGCATTGCATTTAATCATGAAAGTTAGTTTGATGGGCAAAGAGAGTTCCACCAAAGCTTATCTAAAGTTGGGAAGGATAAGATTAATCAGGTAGATTACCCAGTGATTATATTTGATTAATCTACTCTTCATGGAAAACAGTTGCATCTAAAAATGTTATCTGATTGGAGAGTGTTTTAAGTAAATCCACTTGAAAAATTTGGTACTTGCTTGCACATTGTTTGAACACTTATGAATGTAAGAGATTACTATAATAGAGGTAAAAAACCCAGGTTCAAATCTTGCCTGTCCTCAACTAAGTTTGTAATTCTGAACAGCTTCTTAAACAATAATTGTTACTTTCTTCATCTATAATATGTTGACAGTAAAACCTACCTAATCTGATTATTGGGCTTCCCAGATGGTGCTAGTGGTAAAGAACCCATCTACCAATGTAGGAGACTTCAGAGATACAGGTTTGATCCCTGGGTTGGAAAGATCCCCTGGAAGAGGGCATGTCAACACACTTCAGTATTCTTGTCTGGGAGAATCTCAAGGACAGAGGAGCCTGGCATGCTATAGTTCATAGAGTCGCAAAGAGTTAGACACAACTGAAGCAACTTAGCATGCATGAAATCTGATTATTATGCAATAAGAGGAGACTGAGTGTAGAAATACCTGGAACAAAGAAAGGCAGTAATATTGTTCTGTCTTTTTGTTTTCCTTTTAATTCGCTTGCATTGAAGTGGCATAAAGCAATCAATCTGAGTCTATGCTTGGGCATTTTGTAGTTTTGTTGGATTCTGAGATATCATTCTGACCACATGATCAAGCTTTCCATTTTAAGTTGGTAAGTGTGCAAATTAGAATTTTATTTAGAAGGTTCTAAATAAGAATCTTTATTTGGCCCACCATTTCATCCGCATCTCCCTTGTTTAGTCTCAATGTCAAAACTTTTTAAAGTCGGTGTGTCTAGCTATGCATCCTAAAAGTTTTGAAATGGAGAGGCCAAAGCAGCCTGGTGAGCAAGCGCCTTTGAGCATGGATGTAGTGAGGATAAGGCAACCTTGAAGCATCAAAGAGAATAAGACCCATCCAAGCCAGGAGGGGCAGGACACTTCTCACTTGGAAAGGCTGACCTACTTCCAATAATGGGAGAGACAGATTAAAAGAGAAGAAGATTACTAGCAAATCTTCACTGGGGAAAGAAAAGAGACAGCAGGGTTAACATGTAAGCCTATTTTGCTTATTCTCCTGAAAATAAACTCAAAACTAGAGAATCAAGATGCCTATTCATGTGTCTTCCTGTCTGTGACTTCCCAGTTAGGCTGCTGTTGGAGTTATGCCAAGTTCAATCAGCCAAGACCACATTAGCTAACCAACAGAAAGGTATCATACCTGAAACTAAATTTACTTGGATAATCCTCATAGATGTTATAATAAAACTCTAAAAGAGGCGGTGTAACACAGAAGTTAAAAGTGAAGGTTTTACAACTAGTCTGCTGCTACTGCTGCTAAGTCACTTCAGTCATGTCCGACTTTGTGTGACCCCATAGATGGCAGCCCACCAGGCTCCCCAATCCCTGGGATTCTCCAGGCAGGAACATTGGAGTGGGTTGCCATTTCCTTCTCCAATGCATGGAAATGAAATGTGAAAGTGAAGTCGGTCAGTCGTATCTGACTCTTAGCGACCTCATAGACTGCAGCTTACCAGGCTCCTCCACCCAGGGGATTTGCCAGACAAGAGTACTGGAGTGGGGTGCCATTGTCTTGTCCGCTACAACTAGCCTACCTGGATTCAAATCTGGGCTCCATCACTTACTATGTGACTCCTAGAGTTTAATCTTTTTGTACCTTGGTTTCCCCATCTGTAAGACAGAGGTGATATAATATTACATATATATAACAGGATTTGTTATGATAAGAGCGTTAGTATACATAAATTAGTCATTGAATGGGATGTACTGCTGATGCAAGATAAAGAAGCATGGGTAATGATCATCTTCAAGCTTTACTTTAGTACAATGTCTTGTTATTATACAAAATTTTAAATGGAACTTTAAGGAAGTAGCTAAACCCTTGATCTCTGGAGACAGCTGTTGAGCAAAAAGAGGGAAAAACAAGACTTGCAGAGAGGAGGAAAAAAAAATAAATACAGTTTCTGGAAAATCTCAGATGGCCTTACCACCCTCCCTGGTGTTCTATGAGTGACACCTACTATCATATATAAGAAGGGCAAGAGCATGATTAAAGAACAGACCCCAGACCACTTGCTTCACACTTTCTGCAGGGAAACACCATGGATATCTATCCAAGAGTAACTGAGCTGCAGCCTTAGAGAAGGGAGCACCAGTTCCAGCTCAGTCATTATCTATAAGTAATAAATTCAAAAACAAAACAGTATCTTCCTAGATTGGGTATTTTGGCACAGGCTTTGTCTTAACCAAACAAGCCATCTGTAAACATGATAAATAATAAAAGACAGCCAGAAAGGTAGAAGAACATTTTGCAGCATAAGACACAGAATCACCATCCACTGACCTGTTGGGAGCTGACGACCCCCACCGCCTCTGACCGTAAGAGCCTGCTGGCCCTTATCTTGGCTACACGCCCAGAAGTTAATTGTACAGAAACTGGCTTGTTGACGAAACCACGAAAAAATGTTCCAGGTTCCAGGTATAGGCAACCTTCGTCATAAATGTTTTTCCCCATGATTGTACCCCTCCCCTCTCCCTCCTTTTGTGTGCTTAAAAACAGGCTCTCAGCCTGCATTAAACAGACCTTGACAACTCTTTGCTTGGTCTCGCTTCTCTTTCTCGCCCATTCTCTTTCAGGCCCTGGTCCCCCTCGGCCCCCCGAATAACTGAGTCCCGCGGGACGGGACACTGACCCACTGGCAACCCTAGCCATGACCTGTGTGAAGGAGTGAAGGTGTATATGAAATGTTTTATAACCATGCATCATTCATTCATCTCAATACACATTTTTAAGTATTTATGATACACTACACATGTTAGATTCTTATGTTGATGATTCCTGGCTGAGGAATTACACAGCTCAGCTAAGCAGAGCATAATGCTGCATTCTGTGGGAAAACATAGAGATTTCACCTGGAAGTAGAAACTGTATAATTCTAGATAAATGATTAGCATAGACATATATGACTATAAAGTGGGAAAAGACAGCAATAGTTATCCATTCTTCCTGGACTGGTAAGATGAATTATTTTCATAATTATTTTTTAAAATGCTTATAACTATGAAACTCTATGTATAGGCAATACTTTTTCAGCCACATCTAAGACATTTTTATGCATTGGAGTCACAATGTCGAGGCCTTTCAGCCTGATTCTGAAACTATGTTTAATTTACTGTTTAATTAAACATTTGCTGTTTAATTTAAACAAAGCTTAGAACCCTCCACACTCTTGTGGTGTTCTGTCAATGACTCTGTGGAATATAATTTTGGTTCAAGTCTAAATTGCCACAAAATAGCCACCATAGTGAATTTTAGTCAAAGACTGAGCTCGTGTTAAGACCAAGCCCTGTACCCCCAAGCCCTGTACCCCCAACAAAAAATCCTCAGATTTCTTCTGGAGCACCCCACTCCACCTCAACAGCCAAAAGCTTGCCAAAAATTATATCTAAGAAGTATTTATCATGTTTTAAATTATGCAAGGAATATTAAAGATTAATCCATTTTTCAAGGCCAGCTCAAGTCAACTTTCGTTATTGCAAGTCCCAGTCGACCCAGGTGTCACAACCCTTCTCTTTATATGGTTAGTTAGCTCCCATTGGTGCCCTTTCTCACTTGTGGTTTTATTTTCCTGACCGTAAACATAATTTAGAGACAGCATATAATAACAGTTCATGTCTCGTGCTCTGAGTTCAGTCTAAATTAAAATTAAAAGTTTAATTTGAATATGAAATTTAATTTAAAATATAATTTAAAGTTATGTTACCTCTTACTTGTGTACTGTAGCAAGTCACCTGTTAACTTCAAATCACAGTGTTGATATGAGAATTAAATATATAATATATTTGTTGCCCCTGTACATGGTAGGTACTCATGTTGATGGTGATTATACAAACTGTGGAAAATATATAAAAGTCATTTAGTCATTTCTGACTCTTTGCAACCCCATAGACTACACAGTCCATGGAATTCTCCAGGCCAGAATATTGGAGTTGGTAGCTATTCCCTTCTCCAGAGGATCTTCTCAACCCAGGGATTGAACATAGGTGTCTCACATTGCAGCTGGATTCTTTACCTGCTGAGCCATAAGCAAAGCCCAAGAATACTGGAGTGGGTAGCCTTTTCCTTCTCCAGAGGATCTTCTCAACCCAGGAATCAAACCAGGGTCTCCTTCCTTGTAGGCAGATTCTTTCCAGCTGAGCTACCAGGGAAGCCCCTATATAAACTGTGGAAAATATAGAAAAGATAAAATAAAATTACCCATAATCCAATCACCCTGAGGATAAAGCACTATTGAGATTTCAGTGCATGCCTTTCCTTCATCAAAGTGTACATATGAGTACAGATTTTTTTTTAATGTTGCCCAACACTAAGTATGGTTATATAAATTGATTTTTAAGTTGTGATATAATAGATTTTCTTCATAATATTTGCTTCATAATATTACTATATAATATTTACTTCCAACTCATGATTTTAAAGGGCTTCCTGGTGGCTCAGAAGTTAAAGTGTCTGCCTGCACCTGCCTGCAATGCGGGAGACCTGGGTTCGATTCCTGGGTCTGGAAGATACCCTGGAGAAGGAAATGGCAACCCAATCCAGTATTCTTGCCTGGAAAAGTCCCATGGACAGAGAAGCTGGTGGGCTGCAGTCCACGGAGTCGCAAAGAGTTGGACACGACTGAGCGACTTCACTTCACTCATGATTTTAAATGCTGAAAACTGTTCTATCATATGTTTTACATAACTTAGTTCACCTTCCCAGATTATCAGATGCTTTATTTCCATTCTTCATCACTATAAATAATGTAGCAATGAATATCTTTATGTTTAACAAATTTTCTGTGGCTTTGAGGACAGAATGGGGTTCAAGTTCTGGCCCTGTGCCCCACCAGCTGTGTGACTTTGAGCAAGTAACTTAACTTTTCTTAGCTTCAGTCACATTCGTTGTAAAATGGTGAAAAGAACAGTACTTGATCCTCATGACTTTTCATGGAAATGAATCGATAATTCATGTAACATGCTTAACAACAGAATAAACACTCAAAACATATTAGCTACTATGATTATTTTTCATAAGGGGAATTACTGGGCTAAAGTTTGGAAGGGATTAGAGTGGCATACACAGGATAAGATCTTCTTGGAAAAGTGGGGAATATTCTATATAAAAGGGTTACACTAGGCCTACAGCCTCCAGAATTTTGATTAGGGTTAGGTAAACACTAACCTAAACAACTGTGGGCACCTATTGCCTTGTCCGCCTTATCTTATGATGTCGTGGAATGAAGGTATACCCTGAGGGGAGCATAAGTGTTTGCAGGGTTACCTTGTTATTTTTAATTATCCAATGGTGTGCTTACCTGGAGCAGCAAGTGGGAAAGTGTCTGTGGGGTTTCCAGAAACAGTCGTCACCCTGTGTCCCAAGAGGGGACACACTTGCTCTGCACAAACCCACTCTAGAGGTTCTAGCAACAGCAGAGGTTGCTCCTTAATTCAGTAAAGGATCAAGTTCAGTAGTAGAAAGGCTGAAAAGAGATGCTGAGCAAAGCAGGCAGAACAAGGATTTACCCCTGGAGAAGGGGTGGAGGCCAAGAAGCTGAAAACAAGGAGGTAATCACAAGATTTGGCCGGGATAATGATTAAAACATCAGGGCATCCTATCCCAACCCAACTCTGCTCTTCACCCTATCTTTGCCATCTCACCAAAGTATACCATCTTTCACACAGTTGCTCAGACCCAAAGTTTCCACTTTCAACATATCAGAAATCCCTTCTGCTCCCTCTCCAAAATATATCTGGAACCCATATCTGTCTGCATCCTGTAGCTCTGATCCAAATCACCATCATATCTCGCCCGGTTACTACAGCAGCCTCCTAACAGGTCTCCCTGTTTCCACGCAGGCCATGTCCCCCTCCCACGTCCATGTTCTGTAGGGCTGTCATAATGATCTTTCCAATGCATAACTCAGATCCTTTTACCCTCCTACCTAAAATCTTCCAGTGACTTTCTCTGCAACTTGAGTAACCTTCTGTCTCCTAACCCTGGATTATAACTGTATGTTCTATCCTCAGCCTGCCTCTCTTGCCTTGTCTTAACCTCAGCCCTGCAGTCCCATTGATCTTGCTTCTTTTTCTCTGGAAGGCCACCTCCTTCCTCTTTTAGAACCTTTGCATTAACTGGCCCACATACTTATATTTTCTTCTTAATTGTATTGTGAATACTTTCCCAAAGATGGAAGTACTGGCTGGCTGTCTCAGAGAGTGGAGAGTTTTCTGTCAGTGGAAAGTCCCCATTGGAAAGAACAGTCATGAAGTAGGTTCCATAGCATGAAGTGAGAGATCAAATTAGGTACCCTTAGCTATTTCTTCCGACTCTGAGGTTCTGCATTTTCTACCATGAATAGAATTACTTTCATAATAAGGTGCATGAAATCTTTTGCTCACTTGTTTTTCAGGGAAAATTCTGGAGTCAGGATGAAGGGTAGTTTGGAGAATGGTGTCACCATTTTCATGGAGACAAGTGACTCTTTTGATAGCACAGATATGAGTATGAAGACCAGACTTCAACTGTACAGTAGGGATTCAGGCATTCCAAGGTCAATCAATCGGAAGTTGAATGGATTTTCAGCCAATGCTCTTCTTGGGAATTAAATAAATTCAGTAGAAAGAAGATTGATTCTTTCACAAAAGTAATGCTGTGGGCACATGCATAGTGTATGCATTTGGAGGTGTCGCTTTAGTGCCTGAACCCCTTATAATTGGATATTGCATTTCCAAGATAGCTGTGGCTATCACTGGTACTCCAGCCTATGGTTGTAAACAGCCAGGCCAAGCATTCTTATAGAACCAGTTTTACAGCTTTGCCCCTTTTAGCATTATTCTCTTTTCAGCTAGGCTAAAAAATTGATTGCTGAGCTGAAGAATGATAAATGAGAAGGCATGGATCCAGAATCAAACTCTACACAAGAAGTTCAACCTCTGCCTTGCCATGGTGGGACCCCAGGCCAGTTTCTTGTCCCTGTGTGCTTCATTATCCATTTGTCAGCACAAAGCATTTGCTGAGCCCTTCCTATACTAAAATTATGCTAGGCAACCTCAGGTGTCAGATAGGCAAACAGATCGAAGATGCTGTTGATGAATAAAGACACACACACAAATTGATGTAGAAATAGTGTGGAATTCTACAGAATCTATTCTTAAGAAGTTTAAAAGAGAGAGTGAGAACGAGAGTGAGAATTCATTTTAACTCAATAAATGTTACCAAACAACTACTAAAATCAACAAACAAGGCACCATTGAGAATAGTAAGGAAAGTGAGGGATACACAAAGTTTAATAATACAGCAGTCTGCTCTCCACAACTAGTAAAGGACATAATCATATAAACAATTAAGTCAAGGTAGTGCTATCACAGGGAACGACAGAGGATGAGATGGTTGGATGGCATCACTGACTCGATGAACATGATTTGGGGCAAGATATGGGAGCTGGTGATGGACAGGGAAGCCTGGAATGCTGCAGGATGCCAGTCCATGGGGTCACAAAGAGTCGGACATGGCTGAGCAACTGAATTGAGTGCTATCAAACTAACTCATGTGTTATTCATTCTAACTATTGGGCTTATGGAGGAAGTAGCATTGGAGCCAAGCTTTGGAGAAGTATGAAGGAGGCATTAGAAAGGAGAGAGAGAGAAGCATGAGGTCAAGAACATCTGCTTTGTATCAGATCATCTCCATTATGAAGGATGAATATGGCTCTCCTTTTCTATCTTAGGCAATGTGCTAGTCTAGGGATTGTTGCTGTTCAGTTGCTAAGTTGGATCCAACTCTCTGCAACCCTATGGAGTGCACCACACTAGGCTTCCCTGTCCTTGACTTTCTCCAGGAGTTTACTCAAACTCATGTTCATTGAGTCAGTGATGCCATCCAAACATTCTCTGTTGCCCTTTTCCCCTCCTGCCCTCATTTTTTCCAAACACTGGGGTCTTTTCCAATCAGTCAGCTGTTTGAATCAGGTGACCAAAGTATTGGAGCTTCAGTTTCAGCATCAGTCCTTTCAGTGAATTTTCAGGGTTGATTTCCTTTAGAACTGACTGGTTTGATCTTGCTGCTCAAAGGACTCTCAAGAGTCATCTCCAGCACCACAGTTCAAAAGCATCATTTCTTCAGTGCTCAGCCCTCTTTATGGTTCAACTCTCACATCCATACATGACTACTGGAAAATCCCTAGCTGCAACCATATGGACCTTTGTCAGCAAAGTGATGTCTCTGTTTTTTAGTATGTGTCTAGGTTTGTCTTGGCTTTTCTTCCAAGGAGCGATGTGAGAAAAATAGACCCAATTCCTCTCTTCATGTACCTCATCACTTAGCAGTGAAATATACTATTAATAAAATAATTCTGTTAATAAACACAAAATGGGAACATGGATACCATACTTCTATTTCCCCTTATCAATGTGTCAGTTTCCCTCCTTGCCTCTTCCCTCTTATTTCCCAGAGAAAGAGAGAAAACAAAGCCTTTTTGGAAAGATGAATAGGAAATTCTGCTAGACAGTAAAAAAGAAAATAGTGGAAATCCACCTTACGCATCCTAGTTGATTACTGAGAGAAGAAGGAGAGGAAGAGAGTGTGAACTGAGTAAACATAAATGTCCTAGTTTTCCTCATTCAGAGTAGAACCCAAGAGGAGAAAATGTTACAGTAACCTTCTGGGTCCTGAAGGACCCGGAAACTTTAGGAAGCCTTAGGAGATAGTCAGTGACATGCTTTGTTTAACTCAAGTTCCACTGAGACCATTTCCAGCATAGACAAGGAAGACACAGTAATATTTGTAGAGATAAAACTTATGTTGACATTTTTATATTTGCAATTTTATATTTCATATAAAGGAAACATTAAGATGCTAAGAAATCTTAAAATCATTACTAATCAGCAAAGGCTAGATTATTGTTTTGGACTATGGTTTTCCCAAGATTCGTGTGTTGAAGCCCAGATTGTATTTGGAAATGGAGATTTTGGAAGGTGATTTAGTATAGATGAATTCATGAAAATGAGGCCTTTATAATCAGATTAGTGTCCTTATAAGAGGAGATCAGAAATCCCTGCCCCTCCCTCTCTCTGAGGGCATTGAGGAAAGGATGCCACCTGTGAGCTAAGAAGAGAGCTCTCATCAAAAACTGAATCAACCAGCACCCTGATCTGGAACTTCTTGGCCTTCAGAACTGTGAGAGAATAAATTTCTCTTCATTTCAGTTCAGTTCAGTCGCTCAGTCATGTCCAACTTTTTGCGACCCCATGAATTGCAGCAGGCCAGGCCTCCCTGTCCATCACCATCTCCCGGAGTTCACTCAAATTCACGTCCATTGAGTCAGGGATGCCATCCAGACATTTCATCCTCTGTCGTCCTCTTCTCCTCCTGCCCCCAATCCGTCCCAGCATCAGAGTCTTTTCCAATGAGTCAACTCTTTGCATGAGGTGGCCAAAGTACTGGAGTTTCAGCTTTAGCATCAGTCCTTCCAAA
>SJYC01122158.1:0-12671 GCA_006408675.1 Madoqua kirkii | reverse complement strand
CCTAAATTGCAGGTAACTACAACAAAACAAATGATTCTTATTGCTAGACATGTAAATAAATTCTATTGATTTTCTCCTTCTATACATTCTAGGATTAATATATGTTATATATCAAGATTCTTTTCCTCTACATAAATTATATTCATTCATTATAAATCAGACAATTTTCACTGAATTTTTTGAAAATAAGTTTAGTCATTTTTATTAAAAACATTTTGTCTAAATTTTTTTCTTTAGAATGGCTTTGTTTTCTTTGCTTTGTATGTGGAGAAATAGCAACTCCCCCTTTTTTTTTTGGCCAGATACATTACTCTTATCACAACCTGTCATTAGACCTTCTATTTTATAAAATTATCAGTAATAACCATAGTTATTAAGTCTTTGTCATGTACAGATCATTTTTACTATACTCTGAGGCTTGCCTGAGGTTCTGTGATAAAGTGTAGACCAGAGATTGTATTTTCAATAAACACTATCTCAGTGACTCATGGAAAAGAAGTGTACCAGGTAATTCAAACTAACACTTCAAAGAAAAGACTCCTGGGTACAGGCTTTTGAACTGACTTCACTCAGAGAACTTCTAGACTATGCCAGGAGTCTGAGTCTGGATTTTTAGAACTTTTTAGTTGAGACACATATGGCTTCATGAAAATAATAACCCAAGACTTCACAAAATAATAATAATTTCAAAGGACCAAATGAATTAATCAGCAAAATTTTTATTATGGTTAACTCTTTGGTGTACTGTGGATTTGTTTTAAAGTTTTGCTCTCTAGATATGCAAGTATGTTCCTTCTCTTTCTTCTTAAACTATCCTTAATCCACAGAAACTCAGTAAATTCCATTTCTGCAAAGTAAAACTTTAAAAAATGATACCAGATTTTCACTGATCTCATGGAATTCAGAAGCTTACTAAGTCTCTTTTATATACTTTGAAATAGAGTTATTTCCATAGGCTTAGTAAGAAACTGTTTTTCTTTGCACCAGGATACAGCTAAACAAATTGATCAAGGTTTATCTGGGTGTCATATTTGAGGACAATACTCAATGATTCAGCCACTTTAAAGGCATAAAGTTCAACTGTGCTTTTGAAGACAATGTCTACAAAATTCTTCAAGGAAAACTGACCTGGGGGCTGGCTTGCAGGTACTAGACTTTCTAGCAGGTCAGGAACTTTAAGAAGGCTTAGAAAAGAAAAATTCACCCAAGTTTATAGGACTGCATGTTAAATCTGGTGGAGAGAGTTTCTTGGGCTGGGTTCCCTAGCCTCAGGATACCAGATAATAGAAGCTCTTACAATCCAATCTGATCCCTTCTGCAAACTCCAGATAGAAAGCAATTGTTGGCTGCCTCTGGATGTTGCAAAGCTCTCCCAGGGAGGCCTGGGAGTCATTAACTCTCTTGCTGCACCCATGGAGCTAAACCTCATGAAAGCTTTATTTTGTTAAAATACTCTTTCTTTTAGATTGTTATGATTGCAAAGGAGAGATTGTGTCAAGGAAGAAAAGTGAAAGAATTTACAATGGCCAAAAATATTCCTGGGTATCTTCCATGGAAAACTCCTGAGTTATCTGATTGATTCCTCTTCTGTTGTCTCTGAGCTAGTTTTCAAATCTGAAAGGAATAAGTAAAGGACTGCAAAGAAAATAATCCTTGTCAAGAGGATAACATTTCCACTGTCATGGAAAAAGGCAGTTTTGTATCTATTTTATTTGTAAATACATTTCATGGCCTCTATTTCTGCTCCTGGAACTAGTGTACTGTCTTATTCCCTAATAAGTACAATCTTTGACTTGTGTTTAGTTTATATTGGTATGTGAGTAATGTTTTTATCTTTAAAAAAATTATCCATAAAACGACAACTACTTCCACTACAATTATTTAGGCAACATCCCACAAGCATTTGTGAGACTCTGCACCCTGGGAATATCTAACTAGTCTGAAGTATTCCCAAGGAGACCATGATTTAAGGAAAGAGAGAGAGTCAACCACAGATACTGTGCCGTCTTTTAGGTTTGTGTCAGAAGAGGCAGCACAGGGTCTAGAGCCCTGGGGAGGCCTGGGTTCCACACTTTGGTCAGAGTGTGAGGGTGTGTGTCGGGGGAGAGGGTTGTCAGGGTGCTGAGCCCCCAGAGCATGGCCTGTCAGACCAGCCTGTTTCCAGCCACCTGGAATGGCCTTCACCCTTTCTCCTGAGTTTTTGGCTGCTCTGGAAACTGCATGGACAATGTCCCCGTGGCTCCTCACTGACTGATGCCTGTGGACATGGGCTGCTGTGATGGCTGATTTTACGTGTCAACTCCACTGGGCCATAGGGTGCACTGCCTTCCAGTTAAATATGACTGGTGTGTCTGTGAGGCTGTTTTTTCACACTTAAAATAAAGTTAATTATGTATATTTTGCCACAAAAATGCACACAATCCCCTCTCCTCCCAATGTTTGGGTCATACTTACTCAACATATGTGGAGCATACTTACACTAAAAATGTATTTGTTGTTTATTTAAATATTCAGGACATATGCTACAAAATTGTTAACTATCTGAAATACCAATTTATTAAATAAGCCTCCTGCAGTTTTATCTGCTAAATCTGGTGGCCCTTTGTGCGATGTAGGGAGAAGCCTGACTGAGTCACCTGGGCTTCCCACCACACAAGGGTGTGCACATGTGCGTTTCCCCTCTCCTCCCAATGTTTGGGTCATACTTACTCAACATATGTGGAGCATACTTACACTAAAAATGTATTTGTTGTTTATTTAAATATTCAGGACATATGCTACAAAATTGTTAACTATCTGAAATACCAATTTATTAAATAAGCCTCCTGCAGTTTTATCTGCTAAATCTGGTGGCCCTTTGTGCGATGTAGGGAGAAGCCTGACTGAGTCACCTGGGCTTCCCACCACACAAGGGTGTGCACATGTGCGTACTCATGTCTGGGATCCTACCCAGGCCAGCAGGTGGAGGGGAGAGGTGGATGTCAGAAGGGGATGGGGGGAGGTGGGGAGGTGGTCTGCCTTCCCACTATCCCCAGCCACCTTGGAGCTGGATGGGCCTCACCATTCAATCAACAGGTAGATACAATTATCCCCATCTTACAGGTAGGAAGACTGAGGCTGGGAGGGTTGTGAGACTTGCTCAGTGTCTCAGACATTTTACCTAAAGCTAGTCTCCTTCCACTGGCCTGAGTGCCTACCTATCTTTACTAAAGGTGAGTAAATGATAGCTTTGGGCACCCAGGGGCCAAGTGGCCAGTTCCAGGAGATGAAGCCTCCTGGAAGATGAGGGCAGAGTGGGTCTACTGGAGCCTGACCACTCTGCTGGATGCACCATTCTGTCAGCAGCTAAGAGCTGCTGAGACCTAGGACACTATCAGGCAGCTGAGAGGAGTATGAAGGGCCACCCCTACCCCAGCGGGGGACGAACATCTTCCTGGACACTCCTGCCAGCAGAACAAACCCACAAGGAAGGGACCCTACCAGCTGAGCACAGGAGGGCTCCCAACCCTGGAGCAGACAGGTGACTGCTTGCTTGGCTCCCCAAAGGTGGGACCCTGGCTTTCTGTGGGTCCTGGGGGCAGGAGGGAATATGAAGCCAGCCTGTTTCCTGAGTTCTCCAGTTCAGTTTCTCAGGGATGATCAACCCGAAGTATCCATCAGAGATGGGCAAGGTCTCTAAGCAGGTGGAAATTTTGCTCCCCAGGCAACCAGTGTCTTTGCCCTGTCTCTGTCCAGCCATGTCTAGCAGTCAGAGCTGGGATGGTTCTGCCCAGGGAAGTCAGATTCTGAGGCACAGAGCCCCATTCCCAGAAAGGGCCAAAGGGACAGTGCCAGGATCCATATGAGCCAAGCAAGGAGAGCCTGTGAGGGTGTTTTTGGATGAGAGTAACATTTGAATCAGTGGACCAAGCAAAGCAGACACCTTCCACCATGTGGGCGAGTTTTATGGCCCAGTTAAAACAAAAAGGCTGACCTTTCTGCTTATAAGAGAGAACAGCTGCCTGACTGTGTTGAGCTGGGACAGGAGGTTTTCCTGCCTTTGAGATCAAACTTAAATATCAGTTCTACTAGATCTTGAGCCTGGTAGCCTTCGGAGAGCTATACCATCAGCTCTCCTGGGCCTCTTTCCAGCTGTTGACCACAGAGGCTGTGTCATAGCAACCTTCAGAACTGTGTGAACCAACTCCTTATAATAAATCTCTTTATATCTAGATATATGTGTATATATATATATACACATACACACACATATATAAGATAATATAGATATATATACATACATGTACATATATACATAAACACACACACACACATATATACATATCAGTCAGTTCAGGTCAGTTCAGTTGCTCAGTCATGTCCAACTCTTTGCAACTCCATGAACTGCAGCTTGCCAGGCCTCTCTGTCCATCACCAACTCCCAAAATTCACTCAAACTCACGTCCATCAAGTCAGTGATGCCATCCAGCCATCTCATCCTTTGCCGTCCCCTTCTCCTCCTGCCCACAATCCCTCCCAGCATCAGAGTCTTTTCCAGTGAGTCAACTCCTCGCATGAGGTGGCCAAAATACTGGAGTTTCAGCTTTAGCATCGTTCCTTCAGAATGGGCTGGTTGGATGTTCTTGCAGTCCAAGGAACTCTCAAGAATCTTCTCCAACAGTACAGTTCAAAAGCATCAATTCTTCGGTGCTCAGCCTTCTTCACAGTCCGACTCTCACATCCATACATGACCATAGGAAAAACCATAGCCTTGACTAGATGGACCTTTGTTGGCAAAGTAATGTCTCTGCTTTTGAATATGCTATCTAGGTTGGTCATAACTTTCCTTCCAAGGAGTAAGTGTCTTTTAATTTCATGGCTGTAATCGCCATCTGCAGTGATTTTGGAGCCCCCAAAAATAAAGTCTGACACTGTTTCCACTGTTTCCCCATCTATTTCCCATGAAGTGATGGGATCAGGTGTCATGATATATTCCTCCTATTGGTTCTGTTTTTCTGAAGAATCTTAACTAATACGGTTGCCTTGGTCCTAACTATCTGCCTATTTTCTCTCCTTCCAGTCCTAGAAAAAAAAAAAAAAATCCCCCTTGCTCTTCCAATTGATATTACTTTTCCTGATTCACTGAAGAATAAACCCAAATGACCAATTCTCTTTTGCTGCTAGAACAAACTCAAAATCCTAGGAACAGCTCTGCTCCTAGACCTCATTCAGATGTACTTTGGACTTGGCTGAACCCTAGTGTGGCATGCTAAGTCACCATCTAGTCACTCCAGGCCAAGTCACAGGCCTGTGATCACCTGTCTGCCAGGTGGGGGTGATGGGCCTGCATCTGCTGGACCTCCCAGCTCCCAGCCAGGGCCCGTTGCCTTTGGCCACTGGCTGGTGGAGGAAAGGTAGCACTTGGTGCCACAGCACTGGTGAGAGCGGCAGCAGGGCCCCGCCTCTGTGAACACATTCAGAAGCAAATAAAAACCACCTTGACAGGTTGAGAAAGCCCATGGGAGGAAGGCAATGCTTTGCATTTTTGTACCTTATTGACACTTTTATCCTGCCCTTCAATCAAGAGGTCCTATAGTTTCATCTCGCTCTAGGAGTGAGTCACAGAGTGTCCTGACGGCCAAGCAGATGAGAGAAACAATCCTTGTGCCCAGGGAGCAGTGACTGCCTCTTAGCTTATTTGCCCCCACTCCCCACCCCAGATTCCCTTTCAGAATTCATTCTTTGGACAGAGTGATGGCCATTATTGCAGGTCCATAAGGAAAGAAATCTTCATGCGTCAGTAACAGTAATGGATATTCCCAGAGCAGGTGGCCTGTCAGGGAGAAAAGATTGATACGAGGAAAAATCAGTTAGGGATGAATGTGGTTCATCCAGTAAATCAGCATGGGTGATGCTCTGTCTTACAGGAAAAACAGACTTCAGAAAATAGTGCTCTTTAGAGTCAGAGGCAGCTAGTGTATCAACTTTCATTGTTGTTTTAAAATAGCTGAATGAATTAGAATCTTTCACTTGAACCACAGAATATATATTCTGTTTTGAATCTAAGCAACGTGTGCAATGTCATGGAGAAACAAAAGCATAAGCTGTTGGTGGTTAGACGTCTAGACAGGGTCCTCCCAACCCCTCCTCAGTTCCCTTTTTGGTCCACTGTGAGTGACATGGAGAGTCATGTGGAGACTTCAGTGGTCACTGGGCTGGGGACAGCAGGGTCACACCAAGGACCAGGAAAGGGACCAGACTTCGCTTTCTTAAGTCTGCACCGACTAGAGGCAGTGAGATGAAGCTATGGGTCCTCCCGTATGGTACCACTGTTAAGGAAAATGGTGAGAGAGGTGAGCGCACCCAGAGCAGTGGATTCTGCCTGGCAGAACCCTCCATCTCAGTACACAGATAGAGCTCACAGGTCAGATCTCATTTGGCCCATGAAGCAGGGAGGCTATGGCTGCACTTTTCTTCCATTTAAAAAACCTGGGAGAGAAATGTATACAGAAAGGTATTTTTGATGTAGAGAACAGGCATGACTAGGCTGCTGGCCTGACGATCCTCTAACCTACCGACCCGCATCTGCACTGCATAGGGACAAGGCATGCTACCCACTACTGTTCCTGCTGCTCACACTGTGGCCATTCTCCTGGGTGGTAGACATTCTGGGTGGCTGGCGTCCTGCATCCTGGAAAGCAGGCTCCTGGGAACAGGGCTCTTTCTGGAGGACTTCTGATACCCATGGCAAGTCTGTAGTAAGAGTAGCAACAAAAGCCTCATCAAGCAATTTGGTTTCAACTGCATGAATTACCTTAGTTGCTCGTCTGGGTTGATTAGGCAGGGCAGGTATGGGATCGCCTTCTTGCTGTGGTTCTGAATCTATAAAGCAGTCACTGGGTACCGCTGAATAATTGGAGCACAGCAACATCTGAGTTCAGAGAAGGCAATGGCACCTCACTCCAGTACTCTTGCCTGGAAAATCCCACAGATAGAGGAGCCTGGTGGGCTGCCATCTATGAGGTCGCACAGAGTTAGAAATGACTGAAGTGACTTAGCAGCAGTGGCAACATCTGAGTTGGGGCCATAGGACCCTGGGTGGCCCAGCACCTGACCTAGGTCAGCTTTCTTGCTCTAGCCTCTGCCTGCTGGAGCTCTGGGTGAATCCAACTCTTCCCTGTCACAGCATCCCTGTGGTCCTGAAGCTTCTGGTGCTGATGCCAGCTGTCCACAATCTTAGCACAATCACACCCAAGCTGACTGAAGGGGCAGGGGTGGGGCTGGATTTTGAGGAGGAGAACTGCAGAAGGAAGAAGCTGGATGGAAGGGCTACTCTTGCCTGGGTCACCCTGAGGGCCACTTTGATTGACAATGAGTGTCTCAGAGAGGGAACAGCTGTGAGAATGAGAGAAAGGGCACACTTCTGGGAATGGACACAATGTCAGAGCCGGTTAGAGCTGAGTCAGGCAGCCCAGTAAACTATTAGTTTAAATATTAATTAATCAACTTACTTAAAAATTAAGTCCTCTGTTGCACTGGTCATCTTTCAAAGTTACATGTGGCAAGCTGTTACAATGGGTAGCCCAGATCTAGGATGGTTTCCTCATCTGGAGAACAATGGTGGATGGCTTCTGTCTGGATGGAGAAACTGTGGCATGCTGGACCAAGTCTTGGATTGCAGACTCAGTGCTCCAATCAGCTCATCATTCAAAGCCTCCAGCAGACAACGGTTCAGGTCAAACATTCAGCAGCAAGATGGCAGTGGCAAACATGTTCCCTGTGGTTTTGGAGAGAATGGTCTCAATGTTTTTGAGATGACTGTGTAGTTTTTCTGAAAGCTGAAGGGAGTGGGGAGCTGTTTATTTACTGTCAGTTGCACTGGGTCTTCATTGCTGCGCGTGGCTTTCTCTAGTTGTAGGGCTTGGGTTTCTCGTTGCAGTGGCTTCTCTCTTGCTGTGGAGCATAGGCTCCTGGTAGTAGTGCAGCCCTGGAGCTCAGTAGTGTGTCTCTCAGCCCTAGAGCGCTCAAGCTTCAGTAGTTGTGGCTTGAGGGCTTTGTTGTTTCATGCATGTGGAATCTTCCTGGCTCAGGGATAGAATGCATGTACCCTGCTTTGGCAAGTGGATTCCTATCACCAGGGAAGTCTGGAGCTGTTTGTTTTTAATTGGGATTTTTTTTTTTTTTTGAGGACTATCTGGGACTGAAAGTCAAGCTCAGCGGGCTGGGCTTGCAAAGGGGCTGATCAGAAGGTCTGAGCCCAGTGAGGCTGGGACTTTGAAAGGCACTGATTTGACACCTGGCATGTAGGCCCTGTCATCTGGTTTGTCATGCCTCTCTGTGCTAACACTTCCTTCCTTCTCCCATCACCCAAACACCCACTGTCCCTCCCTAGCATGGTCATATCCTTGCCCCCAACAAGGGCACACACTTCCTGCGGCTCCTCCACATTGCCCACTGAGCCCTGGCTTTGTTGGGAACTCCTTCTGCCTGAACCTCTGAATCTGGCCAGCTGGCAGAGGAGTAAAATTGGGTTCCCAAACACTCCCTTCCCAGAGGTTGTCCCTAGCCATTATGGTCTCAGAGAAACAGTGACTGTAAGTTATTCAAATACTGGAGACACCAGAACAGGTGAGTGAAACACACCTCTCCCACCTGCCGTGGATCAGCTTCTGTCTGGCATTGGAAGTTCAATGACAAAAAAAACCTCTCCCAGTTCCCAAGGACCACCTCTCCTGGCCAAGGAGAGAGAAATGAGAGCAGAGATTCCAGTTTTCTGAGTTGGGCCACATGCACAAACCACTCATTTATCCCTCTGCCCAACTGGTATCTCCAGTGTGGTGCCCACCACTATGCCAGGGCCCAGGGCTTTAATTTTTACTAAGACCTGCTTCCTTCTTTAAGGAGCTTGCATCTAAGTATCTAAGAAATTAGCCCCATTTCCATGACCAGGTCTTCAGGGACCATGGGAGGCTCAGATGTGCCCAAGACACAGTGGTGGCTCAAAGGGAGAGCCAAGCTGCCTGGTGAGAGTACCAGGAAGGCTTCTCAGAGGCAGGGGCCAGAGCTGAGTCTAGCAGGATAAAGAGAGGCTCTCCAGGCAGATAGATTTAGAAGGAGAAGCACACACAAAGGCAAGGAGGGGAGAACTAGTGTGAAAGATGTTTAGGTGGGTGTGGGGTGGAGGGGTGAGTTTGGAGGGATAGGAGGGTATCAAATTGTGGGCCCACAAATTCATATGTTGAGACTCTAACCTCAGTGTATTTGGAGATGGCTTTCTGAGGAGGTAATTAGGTTTAGATGAGGTCATAAAGATGGGGCCTATATGATGGGTTTAACAGCTTTGTAAGAAGAGAAAACATATATTCACTCTCTCTGCCACATGAGGACAGGGTGAAAGCACCACTCTTGAGCCAGGAAGAGGCCTCACCAATAATCTAATCTGTTTGCACTTTGCCCTTGGACTTTCAGCCTCCAGAACTGTGTCAGTTGCTAGGCACCAGCCTGAGGTATTTTGTTACAGCAACTTGAGCAGATGGAGACTGAGATGCATGGTCTGCTGAGGATTTTAATTCAACTCAGGAGACAAGGTGAGGTTTAAGGCATGAGAGTAGATCTATGGAAACTGCACTTGCAATGATGCAAAAGGCCTGGTGAAGGAGGAGAGGGGTCCTGGCTGATGAGCTGTGGCCAGGGCCCAGGAGAGCCTGCTCCAGCCAAGCGAGGAGCCTAGGCCTGCCTCTGTGGCACTGCCTGGATTTGGTAGTCATGGGGAGAGGGTGGAAAGGAATGCTAGGAGTCTTATCTGGACTGGTGTATGAGCACAGATATTGGAGATGCAGGAGGTCCTGGTGACAAGGCCACATCCACCCAGGCAGGACCACAGCTTTGTGAGGAGGGGGTACTTACTGTTGTCCAAAGTAACTTCTATGGATTGTCTATTTGTTCAATAAACCCTCCTCACCTTCTCTCATTATCCTTCTAACCTCAGCAGTGGAGGACTGAGTGGTCTGCATTCCCCTGAGACCACTTCTTCATCTCCACTTTTTATTCCATGCCTTCCTTGCTCAGGGCAGGTAGCCACACTTTCTTTGCACATGGTTTGTGAAATACATGTCTTTCATTTCTAATGCACTTACAGCTGGTGTCATCGTGCCCTGATGGAGAGCTCAAGCATTTCTTGTCTTTCACTCTGCATGCCCATGGCTCAGGGTGCTTCTTATCTGCATTGATTCTAAGGTCCCTGTCTCCTGGGTCCATGACAGGCACTGTGGGAGCCTCTCCCTGGTCCTCCCCACCTCCTTGTTCAGCAGGGGCCCTCACTCTCACTGCACACTGGGTGCGATTCACCTTCTTAACCTGTCCACCTGTGTGATGACAGTGAGCAGTGGACACATTATTGTGTGGGTGTCTGAACACTTAACATGTGCTGGTTATAGTTTTTGTGTTTTCTGTGCATTACTTGCGCATTTTAGGTTCCTGTCTCTGTTTATTCAGACTTATAGGGACTTTTGCATACTCTAGATATTCATGCTTCATCAGTTTTAGCTATTAGAAAAAATTCTCTATCATTCATTTCTTAACTTCACATGTGATGTCCTTTGTACACAGAAGTTTTAATTTTCATATAATTAAATTAATTTCCTTTTTGCCTTATGGTTTGTAATTTTAAAGTTTTATCTCAGAAGTTTTTCTTCATTGGTAGGTAACAAAGCTATCTTTATATACAACTTTATAGATTCCTTATTACCTTCATAGCTTCACTGTTTACAAGAAGGTCTTTAACCCATTGAGAATCTAATTATTATCATCATAGCCAAAATGATGAAGTGCTTAGTATATTTCAAGAATCGTTTTCAATGCTTTAAACTTTTATTTTTGGTGAACTTTATGTTTTAATTTTTTTAATTGAGGTATACAGTTGAATGTACCATATTATGTAAGTTTCAGGCATACCACATAGCAATTCACAATTTTTAAAGGTTATAGTCCATTCACAGTTATTATAAAACATTGGTTATATTCCTTCTGTTGTACATTACATCTTTGTAGCTTATATAAATAATATAAGCTTTATTCACAGTAGTTTGTACATCTTAAGTTCTTCCCCTTTCCCTCTCCCTACAGATAACCCCTAGTTTCTTCTCTATATCTGTGTCTGTTTCTGCTTTGTTATATTCACTTGTTTGTTTTATCTTTTTAGATTCCGCATATAAGTGATATCATATAGTACTTGTCTTCCTTTGACATTTCACTTAGCATAACATCCTTCAAGTACATCCATATTGATACAAATGGCAAAATTTATTTACAATAGCCAAGATATGAAAGCAATCTACGTGTCCATTCACAGACGACTAGATAAAGATGTGGTACACATATTTATATATATATATATATATATATATGTATGTACACACACACAGAATGGAATAGTGCGTGGCTATAAATGCTTTCAACTATTAACTCTCTTAGCTTCACAGCATGACAGAAGAGATGTACTCTAATGTTCTCATAATGATAAGTTAAATAAGCAGAGTGACAATATACAGCCTTGATGTACTCCTTTTCCTATTTGGAACCAGTCTGTTCTTCCATGTTTAGCTCTAACTGTTGCTTCCTGACCTGCATACAGGTTTCTCAAGAGGCAGGTCAGGTGGTCTGGTATTCTCGTCTCTTTCAGAATTTTCCACAGTTTATTGAGGTCCACATGGTCAAAGGTTTTGGCATAGTCAATAAAGCAAAAATAGATGTTTTTCTGGAACTCTCTTGCTTTTTCGATGATCCAGCAGATGTTGGCAATTTGATCTCTGGTTCCTCTGCCTTTTCTAAAACCAGCTTGAACATCTGGAAATTCATGGTTCATGTATTGCTGAAGCCTGGCTTGGAGAATTTTAAGCATTACTTTACTAGCGTGTGAGATTAGTGCAATTGTGCTGTAGTTTGAGCATTCTTTAGCATTGCCTTTCTTTGGGATTGGAATTAAAACTCACCTTTTCCAATCCTGTGGCCACTGTTGAGTTTTCCAAATTTGCTGGCATATTGAGTGCAGCACTTTCACAGCATCTTCTTTCAGGATTTGAAATAGCTCAACTGGAATTCCATTACCTCCACTAGCTTTGTTTGTAGTCATGGTTTCTAAGGCCCACTTGACTTCACATTCCAGGAGTTTAAATCATTATTGACAACTTAAAAAACAAACCCATGGTTTAGAATTGGGGATAAAGCCCAATCAGACTTCTAAAAGCTCTCTTCCCTGTCCATCTCACGTGGTGTCAGGGGGAGTGAGGACAGCGGTGGCAACAGTGCCTCTGCCTCCTCAGACAGCCTCTCAGGTCCTGAGGGGTCAGGTGATGGGGCGCCTGGGGAGCCGCCAAGGAAATGTCTCAGGGCTCACGGAGCCTGAGGCAAGAGAGGCAGAGCAGAGTGATGAATACTGAAAAAGGTCCGGTAGGACTTTGCTCAGCGCTTCCCCATTGGGTTTAATGTGTCAGAGACTACTCCTGGCCCCAGGCCAGACAGACAGAGGCCCCACCACCACCCTGCCAACCCCACCCACTGGCCTTATCCTGGCCTTATCTACCCACCAGCCCGAACCACCTGCCTCATCTCATCCAGGGACACTTGACAGCCCCATCCCACTAACCCCACCCATCAGCCTGATCTTATCCAGCGCCACCCCACTAGCCCCACCC
>SJYC01122156.1:0-37105 GCA_006408675.1 Madoqua kirkii | reverse complement strand
ATGACATTCTGGAAAAGAGAAAATTACGAAGATCAGCGGCTGCCTGAGGTGGAGGGAAGAAATGTATGAATAGACATAGCAGAGAATTTTTAGGGCACTGAAACTTTTCTGCATGATACAACAATAGCTGATACATGTCATTATACATTTGTCAAACTGGTAAATGTACAACAGCAAGAGAAAACCCTAATAAAAACTATGGACTCTGAGTGATAAAAAATAAAAATAAAAAATAAAAGTAACTGCCTGCTTAAAACGAAAATCATAACCACGTGGGATTAGAAAAGTAACTGAACTCCATTTTCTTCTGTTTTGTTTTGGTGAGAGAAAGATATCTGAAATGTCATGCTCAACTGATTTTAAAATTACAAACAAGGAACATAAAAAGCTTTTCCAAAAAAATCAAATAAGGACTCACAATCCACTTCAACTCATGCAATGGCCAGTTAGAGGAGGAGAGAGGAGAGAGACAGGGAGGGTGGAGAGGAGACTGATGAGGAGGAAGCTTGGGCTCTTCCCTTGAACTATTAATTCTACACTCATATTTCCAAAGGACCTGAAGGAGACAAGATATAGCTATGAGACAACGAAGTATCTTCTTTGTTCATAAGCTGATCATCCGTGTTAATTATGGTTATTCAGATGAATTATCCTAACTAAATGACATACACTGACTGAACCAGAATCTGTTTGGACTTTGTCCTGTTCTGTTTCTCCTTTAAGCAGAGTGGATTTCTCCAGTCAGGCACAGAGAGTGCCTGGGTCCATTCAGCTTTCCTTCAGCGCAGCAGGTTGGATCTGAGAGTCTCTCTCCAGTTGCAGGGACTCCCATAGAAAGCAGGCACAATAGAAATGAACTGCCAGCCTGCCCCCTCCTTGCTGTCTCAGCCCAGGGAAGAGGGCAAAAGGACTTGCCAGGTTTCACTTCCCTGAGCCAGGGAAGCCCCTGGCGCCCAGCCTTGGAAAGAGGCCTCCTGAGGCTCGATGGCGCTCACACTGCAGCTCAAAGTGAGAGTGGGAAGTCAGGGGTTTTCAACCTCAGAATTTCTTCCTCCATCAGAAAGGGGGTCAGGGGTGATACTGGGAACTGGGCAGGCACTGCTGGCTCTCCCTTGGTGTCTCCTTTGCCAGAGATTGCCAGCCCAAGTCCCCATTGCTGCAATGCATGCATTCTAAGTCGCTTCAGTCGTGTCTGCCTCTGTGAGACGAGCCAGGGAAGCCCCTGGCGCCCAGCCTTGGAAAGAGGCCTCCTGAGGCTCGATGGCGCTCACACTGCAGCTCAAAGTGAGAGTGGGAAGTCAGGGGTTTTCAACCTCAGAATTTCTTCCTCCATCAGAAAGGGGGTCAGGGGTGATACTGGGAACTGGGCAGGCACTGCTGGCTCTCCCTTGGTGTCTCCTTTGCCAGAGATTGCCAGCCCAAGTCCCCATTGCTGCAATGCATGCATTCTAAGTCGCTTCAGTCGTGTCTGCCTCTGTGAGACGCTATGGACTGTAGCCCGCCAGGCTCCTCTGCCCATGGGATTCTCCAGGCAAGAATACTGGAGTGGGTTGCCGTGCCCTCCTCTAGGAGATCTTTCCCATCCAGAGATGGAACCTGTGTCTCTTACGTCTCTTGCATTGGCAGGCGAGTTGTTTACCATTAGCACCACCTGGGAAGTGCACTTATGCAATATCCAAAAGCAATTGATAAAATCTCTTGTCAGAGACCCCGAGCAATGGTTTCCACGCCAGAGGCCAGGAAGTGAATTATAAAGCATCCACTTAATTTCAACACTGTTATTGCGGCTGTATATAAACAATGCTTTAATTTTTGGTATTCTACAAAGTAAACTGAAACAAATAGCTTGAACAAATAAACAAAGAAATCATTGACTTTTGAGAAGAAATGGATCCATGTGGTTTTGTTTTGATTCAAACTTCACTTTTCACAGATGAGAAAGCTTCAGTAGCCGAGGTGTGAGTGATGCTTCCAAGCCACATGGTCAGCTGACGCGGCATTTCCTCCTGCTGCTCCCTTCAAACCTCAGGGCTTTACAGCTGCTCACAAGCGCTGCAGGGCAGTTTGGGTGGGGTGGGAAGGGTAGGAAATTCTGGAAATCCAGGTCTCTTAGATTTCTGATCTCCATATGCCAGTAAGGTTTATTCTACCCTGGAGTTGAACTTATATTTGACTCTTCCTGACCACACTAACTTACCATGGTTGATCCATTTTCATTTTCTTTTCTAGGCATAGTAACTGCTGTCCATATTTGCCATGTTGTATGTTACTGAACTATCCTGTAAATGATTCCTTTACCACATGAGATGATGCATAGAGGCTTCGATCCCGAACCTGTGTATGTCAGTTGTGTTTATTATTATAACTGTCTAATTATATTAGGTGTAATCTAAATAAGTGAAAGATGAATTTAGTAAGAGAATATTCTCTATGAAAATTAAATGCTTTGAATAATTATAGGTGAACTATAAAGTTTAAGGGCAAAAAAATTCTAAAAATCTTAAAGGATTTTGTGTGCTGATTGTGTCATTGGTTTTAATTTAAGACAGTGCTCTCGTTAAAAAGAAATGAAAACTGGTAAGGATAGAATATGTTTAATTGCTATGACTCGTGTATGAAAGATAATGAAAAAGTGAAAGTTGTTCAATTGTGTCTGACATTTTGCGAACCCATGGACTATACAGTCCATGGAATTCTCCAGGTCAGAATACTAGAGTGGGTAGCCTTTCCCTTCTCCAGGGGATCTTCCCAACCCAAGGATAGAACCAGGGTCTCCCGCATTGCAGGTGGACTCTTTACCAGCTTAGCCACAAGGGAAGCATGAAAGATAACTCAGAATTTCAACTGGATGTCCCCGATTTAAAGAATAACCCTTGGTCCTAAATCAAATGTTGGCCAATAAATGTAATGCACACATTTTGATTTAAAATAAATTATTCAAAGCATGTATCACTTTTTAGTGAGTCTCCATCATAACTGACTTTTCTGATTGATCTACCAAATATCTGCCATATGACGAAAATTAGAGAATACTCCATTGTAGAAATGAGGAAGAGAGAAGGACATAAATGTATGTCAAAGGATAAAAAGTTAAGATTTTTTGTGTGTCCTACATGAATAAAGCAACCATTTTCATTGTCAGAAGTCCTAATAAAGTACTTTGCCTTGGGCTTTGTGTTGTGCGCAATCTCTCAGTCATGTCCTACCCGTTGCTACCCCACAGACTGCAGCCCACCAGACTCCTCTGTCCATAGGACTGTTCAGGCAGGAATACTGGAGTGGGTTGCCATTTCCTACTTCAAAGGATCTTCCTGACCGAGGGACTGAACCCATGTCTCTTGTGTCTCCTGCACTGCAGATGGTTGGGTTGGGAAGAACCCCTGGAGAAGGGAACGGCTACCCACTCCAGTATTCTTGCCTGGAAAATCCCATGGACAGAGGAGCCTGGTGGGCTACAGTCCATGGGTCACAAAGACTCAGACATGACTGAGCAGCTTTCGTTTCTTTAACACTGTGCCACCTTAGGCTTAGACATTTTAAGAACTAATAATAGAGAATAAGCTTTGCTCCACATATTAAGTGCTTGTCGTTTTGTTTCTTTTTGTCTAAGACCAGCCTAAGTGCCTGTAAAATCTGTGCTACCTGCCAGACCAACCCTCCTGCTGTTGCAGCCAATAAAGTTTTCTTTCTTCTCATTTATTTCCTGTGATCTTATTCTATGACCCTTGACAAAGAAGTAATAAATAATAATAACAGCTGATCAAGTGATGTCTTAAAGATAGGAGTTCAGAGTCAGTGGCCAACATCTTATCATTTAGCCAGATTTTAAGTCCTGGGCCAGAGTTCCCTCATCTCTCCTTATAAGGATCTTCCACTCATAGGAAAGTAATAATCCCCACCCAGACAAAACCATCTTTCAGCAAGATGCTGTACTTAAACAAAAAGTTCAGCATTCCCTAAATGTATTTTAGAGTTTTACTGAAGTCTCTCAGACTCAGCAGAATACAAAACCTGTGTCTCCTGTTTTCTCAAAGCCCCTCTCATTATGATAGGAAAAGCTACCCATCTGCCCCCTTCTCCCTTCTCATGACTCCCTGTCAATCAGGAGCACTGAACCTGGGCTCTCGGGTTCTATTCTCCTCTCCTTTCACTAGCTCTGAGTAAGAATCCATTGTTTTCTTGTCTTCCAGCAACTTTCTACTCTTCCCATTTTAAATCAAGCAAGTCAAGATTGATACCTTCAACACCCCCCACCCCCAACTAATGTGTCTACTTCCATGATCTGCACAACAAAGCTCAGGTATAGATAGACATTATTCTTTTAAATGCCAAAAAGTGGGAGAAGTTTTTAGTCCCTGTGGTGTTTGGGATTGAGTTCAGTATAATTTACATGAAAGGCACTGAATCGGATATTATTTAAACTCCTACCTCTTAACTCTTGGCGACCGTCAAACTAAGATTTTCTGTGTGTGTGATCTTGAGCAGGTCACAGAAGCTCCCTGAGTGTGAATTTCCTCAGCCTTAAATAGAGAGAACAATAACTCCTCACAGGCTGTCATGATTAAATAAGATACTCATTCATAGACAGATTGTAAAAGCACTTTCTTACATCATGAATCCATAGAATAGCAGATACAAGACTCCCCAAAAGGAATTATAACTCATTGAAGGTAATGTTCTGAAGTGTTTTCTGAGAAGTTGGGCTCATAGAATTACATAAAACCACTCAGTTGAATATGATAATTCAGTCTCAACTATTTTTCAAATGTTAAGGAATAAAAAGTGTCACAGGTAAGATCGCAACTCATATAAAGTTAAAAAGAATGCATGGCTAAAACCTTCATGTAACTATTAATTAATGAGAGAACCAGTCAGATGGGACAACCAGTTTAAAGGAAAATCTAAAGTGTGGAGCATGTGGCATTATTAGAATAATGAAACACAAGGACAGTAGACTGAGGTATCTCTCCTACCTCTGCACCTATGTAAGCAAACTAGACGCTAAGCCAAAGTCAATTCCTAGAAATGCCTCAAAGTTAAGAAATTGAAACTTAAGAACAGCTAATCACAAACAGCCTTTATTTAGGAAAACCCAAATAAGGCAACCACTTAAGTTATAGTCAATCAAATAATGCTCCTTAATTTGCTTCCATGTCTCCTTCATAAAAGTCTTTCCTTTAGCTCCAGCTGGTGAAGTGCTTCAAACTACTTTTGGTTGGAAGTGCTGTTTGCTCAGATAAACGTTTGTAAATTTTAATGTGCCCCAGTCCCAGTTTATCTTTTAGTAGTTCATAGGTGGTCAGAAATGGCCAAAATAAATATGCATCATAGCTGCAAAACTGGCTTCTTGTTAGGAAAGTGGGGAGATAAATCAATTTTGTATCCACTGGACACCATATACATATAGTCCACTCTCATTATTTGCTGATCTTCTGTTGTTTAGACGTTAAGTTGTGTCCAACCCTTTGCGACCCTGTGGACTGTAGCACGTCAGGCTTCCCTGTCCTTCACTATCTCCCTGAGTTTGCTCAAACTCACGTCCACTGAGTTGGTGGTGACATCCAACCATCTCATCCTTTGTTGCCCCCTTCTCCTGCTCTCAGTCTTTTGCAGCATCAGGGTCTTTCCAATGAGTCAGCTCTTTAAGGCATGAACTATAATACTGCGGACTTTGAATTCAATGTTAACAAAATAACAACTATATTAAAGAAGCTGTCTTTAACAGAAACACACAGAAGTCAAGGTTATGTATGATTGGTTGATGAAAATATTGTGATCACAATGTCACAGGAGCCTAACCTTGTATTCTCCCTGAAAGCCATGGCTCTGTATTCACTAATTCAGTGTTCATGGCTACTTTATAGAACATAACTACTGTGACTAATGAGACTTGACTGTGTTTGTCTTTCAAGAAGAATCATTTGCATTAGCATTAATTATCTGCAGATTAAAAGTTATAGAATAGCTCCAAGACAATAAAAGTCATAGCTAAACCAAAAGGGTTACCTCTACAGAGCACCCAGTGATCTTTGTCACCATTTCAAAGTCTTTTACATTTTTTTCGGGACATAGGGAAAAATTGGCTGCTTCAATTTTTTTCAATTAAGTAAGATAAACAGTAGTCATCAGACTAAAATATAAGTTCTTTTAACATGCCCACTTATTTAATAAAGTTAAAGTTTATTAATAAAGTTAATAAAGACTTAATTCTCTAACGTTTAAAAATAATGTGACTCCACTCATAATAGCATTTGTATATGTCACTTATATGAGATGGATGGCAACCCACTCCAGTACTCTTGCCTGGAGAATCCCATGGAGGTAGGATCCTGGTAGGCTACAGTCCATGGGGTAGCAAAGAGTCAGATACAACTGAGCGAAAAACTACTACTAACTACTATGGGATGGATGGAGTCATGGCAGGTAAGGTGAAGGAAGACAGAAGATGGACAAGTTCAACCCTGGAACTTCTCGGGGAAGCAAATAGAGGACAAGCATTTTGCAGAAGAGGAAACATAAATGCTAATAAGTTAAATAATACTAAAGAGGACACAGATGGGATACATGGGCTGAATCCAGTTCTTCTAGATCCAAAAACCATAATTATTTCTACCCCCAAACACCCTCTCACCTCTTTCCCTGAGTTGATGGTAAAGCCTGGAAAGTTTATTATCTCAACATATTTACAAAGTTGTATTTATTTGTTGAATGTTTTCCCCTATAGTCTTAACTTTGGGTTTTTTTTTTCCCCCTTGAAAGCAAAAGCAGAGGAAGGAGCATTGCTGGGCTTGACTCTGAGAAGGAAAACAAACTACGAGGCTAAAGACTCTAAGAAGTACGTAGAGAAGCAGAAGCTGAAAGTCTGAGCGCATGGCAACTTTTCAAAAATCATATGTGGTTAGATATTTTTTAACTGTTTCTGCATTTCCTATCTGTATCTTAGAAGCCAAACTAAGATAGAACTATCTCAAGAAGCCAAAGTGAAGAAACAATTTACATAACTGTCAATTCTTTTAACTTCTGCATTAATGACAGGTGGTCAGTAGTTGAAACAATTACTCAGAAGTTACACCACCAGTGTTTCAGTCTCAGCTCTCAGTTTTTAGAATATCTGTCTGTGTACTCATCAAAACTATTTTTAAATCTCTATAGCACTACCTGATTAGACAGATGGATAGATAGATGTGTGCTCAGTTGCTAAGCTGTGTCCAACTCTTTGCAACCCCATAGACTGTAGCCCACCAGACTCAGACTCTGTCCATGGAATTTCCTAGGCAAGAATATTAGAATGGGTTGCCATTTCCTTCTCCAAGGAGATTGGTAGATAGATAGATCGAATACAAATATACTACCCAGATACATAAATACATAAGCACACAGATGCAGAGATAATAGTGACAAATAGATCTTGAAGCTTGTCTAACCCTCATTTACATGACATACATCACATCAGAGGACCTACTACTGCTGCAAGGATAATCAATAGATCCAAATTTTCATATATATATAATATATAAATATTACTTATTACAGTAATTTTAATTCATTTCAAAAAGTACATGGCAAGAAAACAAACTAAAATGGCTGGCAGTGAATGCCTACTCAAGGCAGAAGAAAATCACTCATTCCATAAAAGAAACCATAGAAACTTTCTAAATTCAAATTCTCTTGTCTGTTTGAATTATTCTACATTTGGTGTCATAAAGAAAAATCAAAGTCATCTGCAAATACATTGCCAGGCTATAACACGCTATGGTGGCTTTTTGCTTAGTTAGGCTTTTTACTTATCTACTATAATCTGGGTTAGATAGAGTTGCCTGCAAAAGACATTTCTGTGTGGTTTGGAAGCAGTGGTGAAGTGAGGGCCATTACACCCACAAGGCCACAGCAGGGGCCCAACTACAGCTCCACCTGCGGGTGCAGATCTGCTTGTTCCTCACCGTGTCAGAGGCTGCAGCTGGGCCTCCGATGTCTTGGCTCCTGCTCCTCTCTGCCTCCCTGTTCTGTGGCCTCGACCAAGTATATGTGCAGTTGGGCATAGAAGGTTGCCAACTTCCTCCTGCATGTCGCCCGCATCGTTGAAGTTGGAAGTGGGGAGTGAGCTGCAGGTCTGAGTTGTCCTCATGAATTCCAGTTTGCTCTTGGTCTTCTGCACTTGACACCCAGCTTTTCCATCCCAACTTCAAGTCAATCTGACCTGCAGTCCTTTTGGGTCCAAACTGGACACAGAGCAACGTCCTCTTAAAGACTCCTTCACCAGCTCACACTATTGTGGAAGGCCTGAACCTTAGTCCATATCACTCATGGTGGCTCTGCTTCCTTAACTGCACCCTGATAGATACACATAGTTTAAGAGCAAGAAGAACTTTAAGTCAGGAGACTGCATGCTCACCCTGCCACCTGGATGCTTCACAGTCACCTGGCTGTGCACTTGGCACATCATGCAACTTCTCTGTAACTCTGTTTTGTTAGATCAGGTGACTGTTAGTGGCAGCTCCAGCTCAAAGTTTGAGGCAGTCAGTAAAATGTCACTACAGCATTTACAACTTACTGAGACATTATATGCACTCACAGTCTTACACACAGTAAAAGTCTTGGAGATTGTTTTAGTCAAATGAGCCCATCTAAGATGCCTTTTAAAATCTGACTTTGTTTACTAATATTGGAGTAGACTTTTGTCATAATGTTTTAAAATATTCATCAAGAGGAGATAAGGGCAAATGATAGCATGTCATATGACTAACTTTAAAAATTCCCACTGCATATGTGTCTGTAACATGGCCAAGGATGTTAGTTGTCATGAGAGTTGGGTTGTCTGAATGCCTATAAATGTCTGATTTGCAGGAATCCTGGGACTGTGATGCAGGACACATATATGCTGAATTAGTGGTGGATTGGAGCAACAGAATGATGAGTCATTGGATAGCCCTCCTTTTTTTGCCCTGCATGTTTCTCACAGTTTCCTAGGACATCTGTCTTATCAGAGTCATTAGGAGCAAGCATTTCCCAGGAGCTCTTTCATTTTTATGCATCAAACAGCAAAGATGAAACACAAAGTTGGAATAAAAAGCATATTGAAGTGACTGCAGGATGGAATAGGGACCCTCTGACAATTCTTTTCAATAGGGTGAATTCTAGGAAGAGTTCCCTTCACCCCTTAGTAAAAGGTGGCATGGTGAAAACGTGGTGGTGAGAGACTGGATTTCTCACCACTATCTCTGTACCATGATACATCATCAAAGAAACAACGATCATGTTGATAAGAGCTACTACAATAATACCATCTTGCATTTCCAAGGGGCCTATTTCTGAGCTGCTTTTGTGCTCTTTCTCTCCCCTACCCCGTTTAATGACACAAATGTCTATAATCCAAACGCACCTGTGTTTAGAAACATAAGGTTCATTATGAGAACAGAGCATTGATCTCCTCCAGACCGATCCTCCATCATGAACAATGGCCACATACATAGCTGCAGAGCCAGCAGCCCCAGAATTAACCTCTTCGATGGTAGATGCATTCTTGGGCTTCAAAATCCTATACCAGTAGGAGCAAATTATAGGCTTAAGGGATTTATTTCTTATTATATGAGGAATGCATGCACACTGTTTCTTTTCTACTAGTGATAGGTCAACAATGGATTTCATTTAAAACACAAATATCTCGTTTAATAGAAAGGATGACAAAAGGGGGCAGGGAACAGGGTATTTAGGTGACTTTGTAAGGGGTTGGAGGAGTCTAGGAAGCATCTCTTAAGGGTCTGGTTTGGTACAAAGCAAGAATAAAATACTTTTTAATCCCCAAGTTTTTAGTTCAAGAGTTAGGCAAATATATTGTACATGTCACGCAGTCATGTCCAGCTCTTTGCAACCCCATGGACTGTAGCACCTCCATGCTCCTCTGTTTATGGAATTTTCTAAGCAAGAATACTAGAACAGGTGTTATTTCCTACTCCAGGGAATCTTCCTGACTCAGGGATTGAACCACCTGCATTGACAGGCAGATTCTTTACCAATGAGCTGCGTGGGAAGCCCCAGGCAAATATATTAGGACCACCATCTAATTTGTAGCAGTCACTGGAGCCATTCTTGAGGAACTATTCTTGATGAAGAATAGTTTCCTCATCCGTTTCACTTATCTCTCTCTGCCATCCTTAGCTTATAACTAAGTCTTTAGGATGGCCTTTCATGTTACCAGAAAATGTTCCTAATTTTGATGGAACAATTCCCACACAGTCTGTTGGCAAGACACACAGGGCTCTGAAACTAGGCATGGGTCATAGAGAGTGAATGGTAAGCTATGTATTCCTGGACACTTGGGTTCAGTGTGTTACCTCATCCATTCAACAGTGATTGAATACCTACTAGATAAACAGTCCATCCTAAAGGAAATCAGTCCTGAATATTCTCTGGAAGAACTGATGCTGAAGGTGAAGCTCCAATACTGTGGCCACCTGATGCAAAGAACCGATTCATTGGGAAAGACCCTGATGCTAGGAAAGACTGAAGGCAGAAGGAAAATGGGGTGACAGAGGATCAGATGGTTGGATGGCATCACTGACTCGATGGACCTGAGTCTGAGCAAGCTCCAGAAGTTGGTGCTGGACAGGGAAGCTAGAGTGCTGCAGCCCATGGGGTCATGAAGAGTCAGACATGACTGAGCGACTGAACTGGCTGAGAGAGATGGACCTGCTTATACTGCAGGAAGGCAAACAGATAGCCCACAAGTAAAGTAGAAAATAGCAGTTATAAGTATGATGAAGCAAATATAACAAGGGAAGTGGCCAGGTGAATGGAAGGCCAATTTGGCTAGGATGGCCCAGGAAGCCTTCTTTGGGGAAACAACACGTAAGCTGAAAATTGATGACAAATAGAATTTGGACATATTAAGATCTCAGAGAAGGTCCTCCAGGTAGAGGGAGTTCAGTGTTCGAAGGCTTGAAGAGGAGAAGCCATTTGGCCTGTTAATGACATAGAGGAGAGGTAGTGTGGCTGGGATGCGAGCTGGCATCAGAGAGAGAAAAAAAGTTGTGTAGGGTCTAATAAACCTGCTACTATGAAATTGTCATTTTAATTTATTTCTGTAATTCTTATACTTTTGTCCATAAAAGTCACCTGGAATACTTGTTAAATCACAGGTTGCTGGGATTCATAACAAGATTCTTTAGTGCATCTGGAGAGGCAATGAGAGTCTTCATTTCTCCAAACTCCCAGAGAGCTCAATGGTGCCTGCCCATTGACCATACTTAAAAAAAAAAAACACACACAAGCATTTTTATTAATATATAATTCTTATAGAATACAATTTACTCAATTTTAATACAGAATTCATTTTCAGTATATTGATAGATATGCACAAACCACAGCCAAGTTTAGAACATTTTCATTTACATAATGGGAAACCTTGTCTTCTTTAACTATTACATCACTTTTATCCACACATCATCCATACCTCTTCAGCTCTATGCAATCACTAATGTATTTTCTGTATAAATAGATTTGCCCATTCTGAACATTTCATATAAATGGAATTATATAACATGTGGTCTTTTGTGACTAGCTTCTCTCACTTAACAGAAAGTCTTCAAAATTCATCTATACTGTAGCATATGTCAGAGCTTCTTTGCTTTTTATGGCCAAACAACATTCCAGATGTACTGGCTAGGTTTTGAATAGGCAGAAGAACCAGAGATCAATTGTGAACAGTCATTGGGTCATGGAGAAAGCAAGGGGATTCGAGAAAAACATCTACTCCTGCTTTATTGATGGCACTAAAGCCTTTGACTGTGTGGATCATAACAAACTGGATAATTCTTAGAGATAGGTATACCAGACCACCTTACCTGTCTCCTGAGAAACCTGTATGCAGGTCAAGAAGCAACAGTTGTGACTGGATGTGGAAAAACTGACTGGTTCAACATTGGGAAAGGAGTACAACAAGGCTGTATATTGTCACCCTGCTTATTTAACTTATATGCAGAGTATATCATGCAAAATGCTGAGCTAGATGAATCATAAGCTGGAATCAAGATTGCTAGGAGAAATATCAATAACCTCAGATATGCAGATGATACCACTGTAATGGCAGAAAGTAAAGAAGAACTAAAGAGCCTCCTGATGAGGGTAAAAGAGGAGAGTGAAAAAGCTGGCTTGAAACCAACATCCAACAAACTAAGATCATGGCATCCAGTCATCACTTCATGGAAAATAGAAGGGGGAAAAGTGGAGGAAGTGACAGATTTTATTTTCTTGGGCTCCAAAATCACATGGACGGTGACTGTAGCCATGAAATTAAAGAATGTTTGCTCTTTGGAAGGAAAGCTATAACAAATTTAGACAACATACTAAAAGCAGAGATATCACTTTGCCAACAAAGGATGACATAGTCAAAGCTATGGTTTTTCCAGTAGTCAGGTACAGATGTGAGAGATGGACCATATTAAAGGCTGAGTGCTGAAGAATTGGTGCTTTCGAATTGTGGTTCTGGAGAAGACTCTTGAGAGTCCCTTGGACAGCAAGGAGATCAAACCAATCAATTCTAAGGAAAATCAGTCCTGAGTATTCATTGGAACGACTATTACTGAAGCTGAAGTTCCAATGCTTTGGCTCAAACGGTGCCTGCCCACTGATGCTGGGAAAGATTGAAAGCAAAGGAGAAGGGGATGACAGAGGATGAGATGATTGGATGGCATCAGCAACTCAATGGGTATGTGTTTGAGCAAACTCCAAAAACAGTGGGAGAACATGGAGGACAGGGAGCCTGGTGTGCTGCAGTCCATGGGGTCGCAAAGAGTCAGACAAAACATAGCAGCTGAGCAACAACAACAGTTTGGTATTTGAGCCACTGGGGAAATAATGGTGTCATTAATTGAAATGAGAGAATTGTTTTCGGAGATTTCTGGGATTCCATTGTTTCTGTGGGAAATAGGAAGGTTTTAGTCTAAAAAAATATTTCCTACCAATAAATGTTTTGTTGAATGTCTATTAATTCTATTAATTCTGTTTTTTTTTTCCTACTATACCATTCAATCAATTCTGAATGTTGTGTAATTTGAGTTTGCTATGGTATTTGAGAATATCTGAGTTTGCTAAATGTCTCCCTCTTCACTGAACCCACAGTAGGCCAGCTGGAAGAAGATGCGAGGAGCTGTAGAAACTGAGGACATATTTATTCTCTTCTGGCTGGCACAGCAGCAAGGTAGCAGCAGCAGATATGCCACATTCTCTTGTAGCTGACCCCACAGACACAGCCACAGGGGTTTTTCAGGTGGTGCATATATAGGTCATGCACAGTGCTATAATGATCTCAGCTGTTACATCATTATCTACAAAATTTGGAGAGAAGGAGGACATGAGGTGAAAGAGCCTGACCACCTCCATCTTGGCCAATTTGCTTTTTCCCTACATTATAGGGCTTCCCTCATAGCTCAGTTGGTAAAGAATCCGCTTGCAATGTGGGAGACCTGGGTTCGATTCCTGGTTGGGGCGATCCCTGGAGAATGGAAAAGCTACCCACTCCTGTATTCTGGCCTGGAGAATTTCATGGACTGTATAGTCCATGGGGTCACCAAAAGTCGGACACTACAGAACAACTTTCACTACACCATAGAAGATAAGAAAATCAATGGGATGGATGTATGGGCTCATGAGGAATATATGGAACTCATGAAATGTGTTAAATATAGGTAAGGTGGCAATCTGGGATATATATATAATGAGAAGAGCGTATGTGTACTAAATAAAGGTAGAAAGGAGGGATAGGACTAAGAAACATCAAATAAATTCATGAGGTATATAAAGTTTTACGTAATTACAATATACTAAATATACCTGAAACATATAGGCACTCACTATTCAGTCTTGCATCAGCCACCTATTAGTGACATCCAACATGACCCCACATGTCCTGTCCCCAAGAAAGGTAGATAAAATTCAAAGTCACTTATCAGGCTAACTGCATAGCTTGCATCTCTTCAATAAATCAAGAGTATACTGTTGGCTCTGGGCCCTTCCATTCACTGGGCCACCTCACTGAAGCCTTAACTCTGGTCTTTATAACATGGCTGTCATGGGAAAGCTGATGTAGCAAAGTGGAAGAGAGAGGCAGGATGTGAAAACACTGCCTAACAGAAGATTCTGGAGGTGTGGTCTTTCTGCCCTTAACCATAAGTATGCTAAATTCTTACCCCATCTCTTGTTTCTGGCTGTATATTTTAAACTGATTTAATGTATTATATGATTCAAAGATGTTAATTTGGTCTGTGAGCCTTTTCCTTATGTGATCACCAGAATAACTGCCTGATAACCTATATGAAGATCACCATTTCATCCAGATAATTCCCTCTGAGAAGTCACAAATGGTCATATATCAGAGCCCACCAGAGAAGATCTTCTCCCAGGGATCTAAAGATTAGTTTGGCATGGATATTCTTTTCAGTGTATCAATCTTGTGAGTTGGACACCAGTGCCAACTTTAAAGATTACCTGTTTATCTCATATTTACATAGCCATATCCTTTGTGTGAGGCTAGCTAATTTGAAACCAGATTCATATATAATGTTCAGCATGAATTATCTCATACACATCCATTAACTACACAAGAGAGCTACAACTTGAACTCCAGTGTGAAGTGTTCAGCACAACTGTGACTACTTACTGTAAATACTGAGTTTAAGACACAATGACTGGCAAATCAAACCTAGCCAAAAAGTTAAAAAGAAAATGTCCAAGGCCCCAAACCCCAGAAGAGGAGACTGTCCTGAAGCATTAGAGCTGACCAGAATCAGAACCAAGGCCAGCCTCCCTTTCCCTACCACCAACCTTGAGGGTGGTGATAAATTCTTCTTGTGGAATGTATGGATAAATTTTACAAAGTACAAGATTTAACCTTATTTTACATGCCCACATGCACACACACACACATACACACACAAAACCTGTAAAAATTCCAAACCAAAATATGTCCATTACAATAGATAAATATTAGCAAGTTGGCTGGAAATAGTTCATCAAAAGAAAGAAAGAAGTCAGAGAATTCAAGAAAGAAAAAACAAAACATTATCCTAGAGTCGAGAAGCTCCTGGCATCTAAAATAAAATTTTCCATTTGAAATCCTGCTTTCCCACAGTGGAATTTCAAGAGCTCTCTAACACTTCTCAGCAGAACTCAGGTTGGAAAGCAAGGAAAGGGAAAAATTTTCCATTCAAAGTTCCCACCTTTCAAATCTATTTCCATTTATTCATTTGGCACAGTCGATATTGGATCTGCCTCTTGGTTCCCTGTCCATCTGGGCAAACCATTTGGCTGAAAGAGGGGAATTAGCAAATACATCCCAGATTAGTTATGTTATATTACATTATATATGGCAACTTGTCCACATTTTGCAGAAAAATAAAAAGAGACCAGTAAAATAAAACAAGTACTTAGAGCACATACTGACTTTCACTGATAAATAAGTTTCTGCGTGCTTTTACACGTCATCTTATTATTCCATTTTCACCACAGCCCTGCTTGGAAAGTGAAGTGAGGTTAGATATCTGCCAGGACTCATTTTTCAGTGATGCATTTATCTTAGAGAAGAGCTCGTCTTGCCTGCTCCTGTCTTCCTCCACGGTCTGCTGAACTTTGTGGGCACCCTGCATTAGTACACTGATGCCATCTGACACAGTGCAGAGATGGCCAACAGTACACAAACCTTACCCCATTCAGGGACCACAGTGCCACTATGTATGAGTCTCAGCATTGGACCTAGAGATTGACATACCGAGTGAAGTAAGTCAGGCAGAGAAGGAGAAATAATATACGACATCCCTCATGTGTGGAATCTAAAAAGAAATGATACAAATGAACTTACTTACACAACAGAAAAAGACTCAAAGACTTAGAGAATGAACTTATGGTTGTTGGGAAGGATGGTGAGGAAAGGATAGTTGGGGAGTTTGGGAAGACATGTATACACTGCTGTATTCAAAATTGATAGCCAGCAGGGACCTACTATATAGCATATGGTACTCTGCTCAATGTCATGTGGCAGCCTGGATGGAAGGATGATTTAGGGGAGAATGGATACATGTATGAGAGCTTCCCTGGTAGCTCAGATGGTAAAGGTCTGCCTATAATGCGGGAGACCAGGGTTTAATCCTTGGGTCGGGAAGATCTCCTGGAGAAGGAAATGGCAACCCACTCCAGTATTCTTGCCTGGAAAATCCCATGGACGGAGGAACCTGGTAGGCTACAGTCCATGGGTTCACATATATGTATGACTGGGTCCCTTTGATGTTCACCTTAAACTATCACAACACTGTTAATTGGCTATACCCCAATACAAAATAAAAAGGTTTTTTTTTTCTTATTTAAAGACAATAAGTGCTTAAAAAAAAAAGACAATAAATTCAAGACACAAGCAACCTGAAAGTCAAACTTAGCTGAAAAGTTGAAAAGAAACTGTCCAGGGACGACTTGCTCCTTACTAAGGTCCAAAAGCCCAGAAGGGTGGCGGTGGGGAGAGGGAGGCTAGCCATGGTTCTAGTTCTGATCAGCTCAAATACTTCAGGACATGGTGCTACTATGCGGTACAATATAGCTGTCCTAGACCTCAACCGAGAAAGGAAGACAACAGTCTCTTCTTCCTGAGTGAGACATCAGGGTCCTTACCATATACTAGGGTGAGTGCTAGTGTTAAAGGCGGAAGGAAGTGGCCATGCCACATGGCACAGAAAATCTCATTTGAAGAAATTATGGATCTCACCCATGAGAGACAGGAGATTTGCGAGTTCTGGGTAGGATGGGACTATAGTGATAAATGGAAGATTATCAAACTGGTAATGAAAAATGCAGATTTCTTTAGTGACTTCTCATACAGCTGAATGGATGGGGGAAACAGGGGCTGATGGAAGTATGTTTCTCTTTCAAACGCATATAGCTTTCTCTCTCCTTTCACAGTTTCTGCAGTCCCTGGGAACCAAACTTGGCACAGTGACTGGAGCTGCAAGTTCATCCAAGACCAAGGGTGCTGTCAACACTTTGAAGATTGCCTGATAATCATATTTGTTTTGGCCTCAGTCTCAAGGGCAAATGGTTGTCATGCTGATTGGAAAGGAGTTGTTGTGACAGGAGGAAGGGCATGAGCCAGAGATAACCAGACAGGACCCTGGTTCTAGAAATGTTCAAGGAACTTCTAGATACTCCCTAGAGATTCTTAGAAAGAAATGAGGCAGCACCAAGAGGACCAGAAGTCATCTCAAATTCGCAGTGCAGTATGACTCAGGTTTGGGTAGAGGCCAATGAGAAATGACCCTGGTAGGTACATCCTTGAGGCAGGAGGGCTTCAGACCACATCACCATAGTAACTTGACCCCCATTCATTTCTGTCATGTGGGTTCATCAGGCCAATTTGTCTTTGGCCTTGAACCAGAAACTCCTCTTTCAGGAGCTACAGGGAAACATTTATGGAGGGCTCACTGTGTTTCTTGGATGACCCCGAAGTCCCTAGACCTGGTTTAGGTCTTTCCTGAGAATTCAGTAGCTTCCAAGAGAAATGGGGGACTGGGATCCTGTTGAGTCACTTCTTCTCTTGGCAATATGACTTCTCTGCATTCCCAAGGAGTTCCTCACTGGATGAATTACTTCCTCGTATGTGATATAGATTAGGTGCACCTATCTGGGACCCAGTTCTATGGCAGGGGGTGGCAACAGGAGATGATAAGAATCCTTGAGGATTTTACCACCTAATCATGAATTTATAATTGATTGGATTGGGGCTCACATGCTGATAATCATTCTGTGATATGGAGATGTCTCTGGAAAACTTAATAGTACTAATATAGGTATATGCTGTAATCTCTACCAATACTTACGCTTTATAGCTTAGTCTATAAGCTTACATGTTGTAGTTTCCTAAGGCTGTCATACCAAATTACCACAAACTGAGTGGCTTAAAACAATAGAATTGTATTCTTACAGAGTTCTGGAGTCCAGAGGACCAAAATCAAGGTGTTGGTAAGGCTACGCTTCCTCCAGAGCTCAAGGAGAGGTTTTGTTCTTTGACTTCCAGCTTCTGGAGACTGCCGGCATTCCTTGACTTGTGGTCGCATCACCCCAGTCTCTGCCACTGTGGTCACATAGCCACAAGCTCCTCTTTGGCTGGTTGTCTTCTTCTCTGTGTGTTTATCTTGCAAGGACATGTGATGGCCTTTAGGGTTCACCTGGATAATTCCAGATGAGCTTCTCTTATCAAGATCCTTAATTTAATCACCTCGGCAAAAAATAAAAACAAACAAACAAAAAAACTGCCTTGAAATAAGCCTGCAGAAGTTTCAGGGATGACAACATAGATAAAGCTTTTTGGAGAGCTACCATCCAGCTCATTGCACCGTGTACTGTATAACCTTCAAAGATGTTTCAAATGCATCTTATTTGATCATCTTAATAAATTTACAATCCTAGAGTTGAACAAAAGAAATCCGACTTTGATTCCCTCCTCCCAACTTTGATTCCCTCCTCCCAACTTTGATTTTAAGATATAACTTTCACAACTCTGTGAATGTCTGGATTTACATTTGTCCTAAGTGGTCAGAGATAAATCCTCTCACACTGACCTTCAGCATCTTCTTCTGCTCTGAGTCAGTAAATAAACACCCAGACTGTTTTTCCCAATCTCCCTCGTCTTGCTACATATTTTTATCATGGAACAGAATGAGACTAGAAGGCAGAATCATGGAACACACGATTTAATGCTGACTTCTCAGTGTCCACTCCCGACTACCACTGCTTGGTAGCCAAGCAGACTACCAACTTGCTTGGCCTCTGGTCACTAGTTCTTTTCAAGAGTTGTTAGAGAATATATTAGTTTTCTACAGCTGCCATAACACATGACCACAGATTTAGAGACTTAACACAAATCTGAAGTTTGACAGGGGTCTCAACAGTGCGAAATCAAGGTTTGGGCGGGACTGCTTTCTTTTCTGTGAGCTCTGACTGAGGGGGAAGGGGCTCAGTTTCTGCCTTTTTCAGCTTCTAGAGGCTGTCCACAGTCCGCAGCTTGTGGCCTCTCCCACTGTCTTCAAAGTCTGAAACATGGCATCTCTCTGACTGTTCTGTTGTCACATCTCTCTCTCTGACCCAGCTAGGAAAGGCTTTCACACGATTAAATTGGGCTGATCTGGATAAGCCAGAATCACCTCCCTTAAGCACACCTATAACACAGTTTGTGTCACGCATGCATGCTTACTTACTCCCTTCAGCTGTGTCTGACTTTTTGCAGCCCTATGGACTGTAGCCCCCCCAGGCTCCTCAGTCCATGGGATTCTCCAGGCAAGAATACTGGAGTGTGTTGCTATGCTCTCACATCCAGAGGATCTTCCTGACCCAGGGATTGAACTTGTTTCATGTCTCTAGCATCTCCTGCATTGCAGGCAAACTCTTTACCTCTGAGCCACTAGGGAAGCGCCCCCTTGTACCATATAAGGTATATAGTCACAGGTACAATGGTTAATTTTATATGTTAATTTAATGCTAATTTTATATGACTGCAGAAAGTTGGTAAAAGATGATTTGTAGATGTCTCTGTGAGGTTGTTTCCAGAAGAGATTACATACGAATCAGTAGAATGAGCAAGAAAATCTTGCTCCCCAACCTGCTGTGAGCTCAGACAAAGGTGGAAGAGGGGCAAATTCTGTCTTCTGGGACATCCGTGCTCTGCCCTTGGACATCAGAGTTCCTTATTCTTAGACCTTTGGATTCAGACTGAACTATGCTGCTGCTACTACTAAGTCGCTCAGTTGTGTCCAACTCTGTGCGACCCCATAGACGGCAGCCTACCAAGCTCCTCCACTCATGGGATTTTCCAGGCAAGAGTAATGGAGTGGGTTGCCATTGCCTAAACAAGAACAAATTGCTTGTTTCTCCAGCTTGCAGATGGCAGATTGTAGGATTTCTCATCTCCCATAACCAATTTAATAATAAATCTCCTCTGATATAAAAAAAGAATTAATATAAGCTCTGGTGAACTGTGTAATACAGCAGGCTTCAAGGCTTCAGGAATCAGGGTGGGAACAATCACAGTAGATGTGCCCTAGGTCAAGCTGACAGAAAGTGGCAATCTAATTTTTATGCTGAGCATGGAGCTTAGCAAATACAGCTTAGCACAACACATCTTCATAGCGTCCTTCACTTATATGCAATGGAAAATGGTCCCAGCTATGACCCAGGACAGTGGGAATTGGCATCTGAGAGGAGGGGCAAAGCTACCCAGAGCACTGGTTCTGACTCATGGCAATGCTTATTCATGTCCTCTCCTTTGCCTTCCCGTCCCTTACCTCTCCTGAGCTAAAAGGTGCAGGAAAATATTTACTTTGAAGATTTGTCTTTTCTCATCATTTAGGTACAAAATTGGCATCTCTTAGCCCAGGCAGCCATTTATGAATTCTTGCTAATACCCACAGTCCCCTACTAAGACCAGGCTTTGATGAGCCCTCAGGTTCTCTTTTTCCACTTTTGCTCTTTCAACATATGAGCCAACAGTGACTTACTTAAGGGCCGTGAAATGTTCCTGTAAGAAGAGGCCATTGTGTGTTATCAATGGAGGCTTCAGAAACATCTTGGTCAGGGCTGCCTTTTTTTTTTTTTTTAATAGAGAGGTGGAGAGTTTCTGTCTCAAACAGACAATGAGGACATTATCTTTAAGAGAGAAAGAAAGATCACAATAAAATCTGAGACACTGCTCACAATTTCATCCTCATATCAGCCATATGTTGGATACTGGTTTTCTATAAAGACCCAAACAATGGGAAAATTAAAGAAAAATAAGGCAAAGAATAAATTCTACTTCCAAAATTAGTTTTCATTTAAAATTTGTTTTTTAGCCTGTTTTTCCCTTGAAATACACATACACATACATAAATAAGGCAGGTAATTCTTGATGTAACTATCATAATACCTCTATTCTGAAATAAATTTATAAGTACCTTATATTCAAAAGTTGTCCTTTAGATTAACATAGTAAGATTTGTGAAACAGATAAATGGTTTCAGAAATATTCATGCTACTGATCATTTTTGATTACTAAATTTCTTACTTAATGATATAAATGAAAAATTCAATCTCAGTATCCCATGAATATCCTCTGGGAAGGTGAGTTTAGTTCACAGCTGGATAGGTGGACTATATTCGTTTCTTCATTTATCTGCCTCTTTCCTCCAGGTGGAAGGACTATGCTCAGTGTTTGGGATGAAGTGATGATTACGTCCACCCCTGCTTTGAGGGATTTCATGGGTTTTGATAACATAATTAATGACTCACCACTTTGGGCATTCTTATAGCAAAACATCACAGAAGCAATCCTAAGGGTTTTGTGCAGGTCTGTAGTGGACTTCCGGTTTGTCTGTTTGTCCAGCATCTCCCCTCTCTATTCTGGTAGCAGCATCTTGATTGTCCTCTACAGAAATGCTCCTTCCTGAACATACTTCAACATAATAAAAGCTATATATGACAAACCCACAGCAAACATTATCCTCAATGGTGAAAAATTGAAAGCATTTCCTCTAAAGTCAGGAATAAGACAAGGGTGCCCACTTTCACTGCTACTATTCAATATAGTTCTGGAAGTTTTGGCCACAGCAATCAGAGCAGAAAAGGAAACAAAAGGAATCCAAATTGGAAAAGAAGAAGTAAAACTCTCACTGTTTGCAGATGACATGATCCTCTACATAGAAAATCCTAAAGACTCCACCAGAAAACTACTAGAGCTAATCAATGAATATAGTAAAGTTGCAGGATATAAAATCAACACTCAGAAATCCCTTGCATTCCTATACACTAATAATGAGAAAGTAGAAAAAGAAGTTAAGGAAATAATTCCATTCACCATTGCAACAAAAAGAATAAAATACTTAGGAGTATACTTACCTAAAGAAACTAAAGACCTATATATTGAAAATCATAAAACACTGATGAAAGAAATCAAAGAGTGGAGAAATATACCATGTTCATAGATCGGGAGAATCAATATAATGAAAATGAGTATACTACCCAAAGCAATCTACAGATTCAATGCAATCTCGATCAAGCTACCAGTGGTATTTTTCACAGACCTACAACAAACAATTTCAAGATTTGTATGGAAATACAAAAAACCGCGAATAGCCAAAGCAATCTTGAGAAAGAAGAATGGAACGGAAAGAATCAATTTGCCTAACTTCAGGCTCTACTACAAAGCCACAGTCATTAAGACAGTATGGTACTGGCACAAAGACAGAAATATAGACCAACCTATATATCGAAAACTATAAAACACTGATTAAAAAAAATCAAAGAGGACACTAATAGATGGAGAAATATACCACATTCATGGATCGGAAGAGTCAATATAGTGAAAATGAATATACTACCCAAAGCAATCTACAGATTCAATGCAATCCCTATCAAGCTACCAGCAGTATTTTTCACAGAACTAGAACAAATAATTTCAAGATTTGTATGGACATACAAAAAACCTCGAATAGCAAAAGCAATCTTGAGAAAGAAGAATGGAACTGAAGGAATCAACTTGCCTGACTTCAAGCTCTACTACAAAGCCACAGTCATTAAGACAGTATGGTACTGGCACAAAGACAGAAATATAGATCAATGGAACAAAATAGAAAGCCTGGAGATAAATCCACACACCTATGGACACTATCTTCAACAAAGGAGGCAAGAATATCCAATGGAGTAAAGACAATCTCTTTAACAAGTAGTGCTGGAAAAACTGGTCGACCACTTGTAGAAGAATGAAACTAGACCACTTTCTAACACCACACACAAAAATAAACTCAAAATGGATTAAAGATCTAAATGTAAGACCAGAAACTATAAAACTCCTAGAGGAGAACATAGGCAAAACACGCTCTGACATAAATCACAGCAGGATCCTCTATGATCCACCTCCTAGAATACTGGAAATAAAAGCAAAAATAAATAAATGGGATCTAATTAAAATTTAAAACTTCTGCACAACAAAGGAAACTATAAGCAAGGTGAAAATACAGCCTTCTGAGTGAGAGAAAACAATAGCAAATGAAGCAACTGACAAACAACTAATCTCAAAAATATACAAGCAACTTATTCCGCTCCAGTATTCTTGGGCTTACCTGGTGCTCAGATGGTAAAGAATGTGCCTGCCATGCAGGAGACCTCGGTTCAATCCCTGGGTTGGGAAGATCCCCTGGAGGAGGGCATGGCAACCCACTCCATCAGCCACTAATGGTGGAAGAAAATACTATCCTTTGGGGAGATTTTACAAATGACACACTTCTCATTGCCAGTAGATAAATACACTGTTTCTTATCCCTGCATTTATTTTCCTTTTATTTGTTAGTAAAGCTTTTAGCAAAGGAAAATGAGTGATAAAATCCCATGGCCCAAGTTCCACTTGGAATATTTTAGTAAATCTGAATTTCTAAATTATTTTGATCTTTTCACAGACTTGAAAAATTGGTGATATCCACATAGTTGTCATAGAAATAGAACTTTCTCAGATTATTCTACAGTCATTCATTTTGAATTCACAACAAACTGATGGTGTAAATGCTACTATCAACTTTTCAAAAGTGGACTAACTGAAAACCAAAATGAGTGATTGACCCTCACAGGGTAAATTACCAGGCCTGGAACGCAAAGCACCTGGCTTCCATATTTTTTGAGACCACAAAATGGTGGCTGCCATTCCAAACCACAAAGATAAAAAGCAATGTTAAAGCCTCACTAATAGAATAGGCTTTTAGAGAACTTTCTTCCCTCTGGCCATGTCTGGGCTGATGACAGTCTGACTCTTTCCTGTGCTACAACATATGTGACCAGACTCTGTCAAACATTGGCATCCGGTCATTTCTAAACTCAATGACTAATACAAGTGCCTTGAAATTGTATTCAGATTACAAACTTGCTAAGAAGGTTCTATTTTCTCTGTGGCACCTGACATAATTATGGCATTTGATCAACAAAAAATATTTTTCTTATTTTTTTACACAATATTAATAAAAATTATCATAGCTATTTGAAAGGAAAGAAGATGTGGTCTTGTTATCTTTTTGGTAGGACCTCCATAACTTGGAAAATATCATACTAGTTAATTCTGATGGTAAGCTTTGCCAAAAACATTGGCATGATTTTCCTCACTGAAATAATAAAGAAAACAAAATTACTGCACCTGAATCACAGAATTTAGAAATGAAAAGAAATCTAAAAAATTAGAATTCTAATTCTAAAAATTAGCAATCCAAGCTTCCTCATTTACATCATCTATCATTTTTATTCCTATTAACTGCCAAGCACTATACTAGGACCTGAGGATAAAATAAGAAAAACATTAAAAATGGAGGCCAGCAAGGTTACATGATTTGTTTAGAACAACTTAGCCACTTTGTGGCTGTTTTATAAAGTAAATCAGCGATAGGTTCTTATTTTATGAACAAGATAACCTCAGTTGTTTCCTTGGCCATATATGTGAAAAAGCACCCTAACCAGCATCACTGACTTCACAAGACTTCAACTACAGCCAACATTTTCTCATGGTCAGTTTCAAGTGCTTACTTGCAGACTCTCATTTTTATAAACAAATGAATGCACATTGGGTAAAGGTTTATAGACAGCTCACTTTCAGAAGCATAGGCCAGGTTTCAAGATGAAGAATGCAAAGTGAATTTTTCTTCTGTTATCCTTATTGATGGACATCATGGTGGTTCAGGTGGTAAAGAATCTGCCTACAATGCAGGAGATCCGGGTTTGACCCCTGGGTCAGGAAGATCCCTTGGAGAAGGATATGGCAACCTACCATGGACAGAGGAGCCTGGTGGGCTACAGTCCATGGGGTTTCAGAGTCAGACACAACTAACCGACTAAACCACCACCACCACCATGAGGTACTCGAACCATTATAGATAGGACATTAGTTTTATCAACCACCCCTGCTCTGCTCCACCACTTTAAATTCATTCAAATCAGATGAAGATTTTCCACATAAACTGCTGTGAACCCCCTGGGCTCACCTTCTCACTGCATTTCACTCACAACTGCTTAATTATTTCATTTTTCTACTTTTTTATTTTGAGACAGTAAAATTCATAGCCTTGCACTGAAACTATAAGCTCTAGCCTTATAGTACTAAGAAGTAATTTATTATTAATAATTTACTTTTATTAATTTTTATTATATTTATTAATCTAATTAAAATTAGATTTAAAAAGAGCAAGCTTTATTAGGATGTAGATGTCTTGAACAGGACAAAATTTCAGGGTTAATCCCAGTCTCAGAGGGCTTTTGACTTTTCTTTCCTACAAACACACACACAAATACAGAAAGACTTTTTATCGATACAAATAAAAGATTCTTTCTGCTGTCAGTCCAAAAGACAAATTCTTGGGGAAAGTTATTCACTCCTTTAGGCAAACTCTTCCTACCACTAAATGAACTAACAAAAGCAACCCTCCCTTTTTTCCAGGCAATCAATTTCAAAACCTAAACAACTATGAGGAGCAAGACATTTTGATGCACAACAAATGTCCTTTGAAAAAACTAAACAGAAGGAGACACCAGGATGTCCCACTTTCTAGTTATAATCATTCACAGAAAATATTAAGTTTTCTTGCCTGGGCGAAGGCCATTTCAGACCAAAAGGGTTGAGATAAGTATGTCTACTTGGATACTTTTCAATGAATTTCATTGAAAGATTTTTTGATAAAAAAAAATGGTGCTTGGGTTAAAACTTTAAGATCTGGAAAGGTTATTCTGGAGATCATCCACCCTGGGTAATGTGGTATCTAGAGACCCGATAAGGTTAATCTGAATTATCCGGGAGATTACCCCTGAGACAGCAAACGGTTCCATAAACATCACCATTGCTATCCCAAGCAGAGAAATGATATCCTTCACTTTTGTAAGCATTTTCAAGGAGACTAAACCTGAAAAAGTTGGTGAAATGAAGACTGAAGTTTATAGGCAAAGCTGTCACTGGACCTCTGAATTATGAGGCTAGACTTTCAGTAGCCGCCAAGTTATACAGGTCAAGGCCTCTAGGTCAACTTTCACCTCTTTCACAAAACCCATGATGAAATTTCAAAGCCTTTTATGTGAAGTTTTATTAACTTGGGTTAGCTAAAAAAAAAAAAAAAAAAAAGTAACCAAGGCAAAATGTGAAATTTCATTATCTTTGTCCATTGTTTTCTGCCTTTTTCACTCCAATGCTTGTAGGATCATTCATGGATAATCAATTATTCTGGGCACATAGTTGGAAAGCAAGGTAAAAAGGTTAAGAAGATTCTTGAAAGAGGGCATTTTCTATGCAATATTCAAGAACTTCTGTTTCCTTTTACATTTTTATACCTTTAACTTCTAAGCTATTTAAAATTAAGTTGGAGTTGTTTAATGTTTTTCATAATTACCATAATGTTGTAAGACAGTAGGGGAAAAATACAAATTTATAGGTCATAAATTAAAATCCTTTATCATTTGGAACATAATAGGTGCTCAATAAATGTTGGTTGACAATTTCTGCATTAAAAACAAAGCCAAAGTATAAATATTAACATGTACAAGTTGTGTTATTGCCATATCTAAGTGACCACTTGTACATGTAAATAGTTGTTTGGAAAGTGAAAATTTTAAGTATATCCAGATATGGGACCATGGAAAGACATGATTATATGAAAAAAGAATTGGTATAATTAGAGATTTTTGCTTACCTTCAGTCAAGTGATCTAATTCTAGCACCAATATGGGGACATTATTCTATAAAGTCCAAAATTATGGTTTTTCTATATATTCAATCTAATTTTCCAGGCAAGAATACTGGAGTGTGTTGCCATTTTCTTCTCCAGGGGATATTCCCAATCCAGGGATCAAACCCAGGTCTCCCGCATTTCAGGCAGATTCTTTACCATCTAAGCCACCAGGGAAGCACAAACAAAGACTAAAACAATCCATTTGTTTCTTTCCAGCTCTCCTGTCATCACCCTAACACCTGCCCCTAGCATCTCTAGTCAAGACTCCTGCAGAGATCTTCTAACTGATCTTTCCAAATTCTTACTGTCTACTTTAAAATTTGCTCAGTTTACATCCAGTGTTGTTGTTGTTGTTGTTTTCAACATGCAGGGCTGACTACATCACTTTCCATTCAACAATCCTAATTCAGAGCCTATCATAAAGGCAGGCCATGAAGGCTCACATTCATGAAAAGCCACAAACTTCAAGTTTGACCCTACCCACAAAGAAGGACAGGGCTTCTCTGATGAATCAGATGGTAAAGAACCTGCCTGCCAATGCAAGCAATGCAGGTTCAAACCCAAGGTCCAGAAGATCCCCTGGAGAAGGAAATGGCAACCCACTCCAGTATTCTTGCCTGGGAAATCCCATGACAGAGAAGCTTGGCAGGCTATAGTCCATGGGGTTGCAAAGGGTCAGACACGACTGAGTAAGTAGACAACAACCATCACCAAATAAGGACATTTGGAATCACAGAGACATAGTACCAGGATTGGGAGAAGGTGCTCAACCATACAACTTCAAATCAGTGTCCCATTACCGATCTCTACTGATTTTTTGACTAATTTTTGTAAGTCCCTTAATTATCTTGTGAACAGCATACTTATACTAAATTATATTTTTATATATTCAGAGTATTAAAATGAAAACCCTAATTATAAGCCTTTTTAACATTTCTTTTCTTTTTCTTTTTTTGTATACCATAAGTCATGACCTAAACTTCTCTCAACAGCTGAGAGGTACTTTTCCAGCCAACTTGGGTTAACACAAGTACATAATGTGGCCCATGAGGCCCAACTGCCCTGGCTCCTACCTCACTCTACAGCCTCACAACATCACCATACTCCTCTTGCCTCTGAACTCAGGCAACTCTGACCTTCCTCTGCTCTTCAGACAATCCATGCTTCCTCCTGCCACAGACCTTGGTATACACTTGGCCCCTTAATGGAATATTCACCTTCCTTCTCTTCCTGATACCCCTGCAGTGTTATCTCTTGCTCATCCTTCAGATCTCACCCCAAAAGCCACTGCCTCTGGGAAGCCTTTGTGACCTCTCTGAGTAGATGAAGAAGAAATGAAACTTGTTCAGTCCTGTTTGACTCATTGCAACCCCATGGACTGTAACCCACCTGGCTCCTCTGTCCATGGAATTCTCTAGGCAAGAATACTGGAGTGGGTTGCCATTCCCTTCTCCAGTGGATCTTCCTGACCCAGGGATCAAACCTAGGTCTCCTGCACTGCAAGCAGATTCTTTACCATCTGAACCACCAGGGAAGCCCAGATCTCTGAGTAGATAAATTTCTCCTAATACGCATTCTCTCAACACCACAATCTTACTCCAGTTATAATTACTTTTTATTTATATGATTCTTAGATTAATCTGTCTCCCCACCAGATGGAAATTGTAAGAAAAGAAATATCTTTTCACCTGGGGAGTAGGGGAGGCAATGTGTATGTATATACATGCTTTCTGTTTGCCCAGCACAGTTGGCTTGCTTTATAGGAGTTTCATGAGTATTTGTTTAATGAATAAATGTTCTTTTTATCACATCATGCTGCCTCTAAGAAAAGTCTAAACCAATATTAATTACAATCTATGTTTTTAAAGAACAATCATATTCAACATTTAACTCTGTACTGGTCCAATTTATCTGAAACAAATAGGCAACAACAACACAAATTTTTCAAAAAACTGATATTATACCAAAACATTGTCATACAACTTCAAAAACAACATCTCTTTTGCTAGTGATTTCAAGTCTAAAGTACAAAACTCTAACCTCAGGTACATGAATCAGTGAGGCAGAAAAAAATAGCACCAGTGATTTGGGAGACTATGTGGGGGTTTTATGCTACGAACAAGATGGACTGAGCCAAAACATTCAGCTGACCTGGTTCTCCATGGCTCTAGAGGCATCTGAGTCATGTGGAGGAAAGTAGAGGCACCACCTATTGCTGCTTCTCAACCACCCAGATATCCTCTGATGAATCCCATCAGTGATCTGCTTTGTCTCCACTCTCATCTCACTTGTACATGTGGGTATGAGGCCAAAGAGAAAAGGTCTCTCCCACACCACAATCAATCATGTTGTATCAATAGAATGGATAAATAAGAAAACTAGATACATAATATAGTTGTTATCTGTATATAATTATAATATATACGTAAATGTGTACTATAAAAATTCAACTTCCTATAAACAAAAGAAAAGACATCTAAACAACGGGATATAAGCACGATTTGGTTGTGGTCACAGGATATCTCCCATGCTCCTGGAAAGGCCCTACAGGTCAGTAGCTGAATGGCTTACGTGTATACAGTGCTTGAAGTGAAGTGAAGTGAAAATGATAGTTCCTCAGTCGTGTCCAACTGTTTGCATCTCTATGGACTGTAGTCCACCAGGCTCCTCTGCCCATGGAATTCTCCAGGCAAGAATACTGGATCTTCTTCAGAGGATCTTCCCTTCTCCAGAGGATCTTCCTGACCCAGGGATTGAACCCAGGTCTCCTGCATTGCAGGCAGATTCTTAAGTGCTGATACCAGTTTAAGTACATTCATACATTTTAACTGTTGAATTCTCACAACTGTCTCACAAAATAATTATTTTTATTATCAACCCCATTTTACAGATGAGGAAACTAATGCACAGGGAGATGAAGTACATTGTCAGAGATCACACAGCTAAGGAGTGGGAGAACTAGGGTTGAAACCCATGCCATTTGGCTCCAGAGTCTTTGCCCTTAAAAACATTATACTGACTCTCAACAGTTGTCTGTCTGAGATTCCACAATCCTAAATTTATCATATCACTCTAAATATCCAGATTTTTTCATGTACTACTAATCAACAACTATTTGGAATTGCACATATCCATTTTTCTCAGCATTAGAGCAAATATTTATGATGTGGAACAAAGGCATTCAAGAAAAGAGAAGAAAGTCAAAGCAGTTAGAAGGCCAGAATCAACCCCTCCAATTGGGTATCATAACCATAGCTAACATTTTTTGAGCACTGTGCTAAGTGCTTTAGTAAATTTTCCCATTTAAACCACATAATAACACACAAAGATTAATAGAACAGAATATACAGCCCAGAAATAAACCCACATATATGTGGCCAATTAATTTAAGACAAAGCAGACAAGAATATATAACATGAATATACCCCTGGCCCCCTAAACTTAGCTCAAGGTAACTTAGGACTAACTTAGCACAAGGTAACATGTGCCAGTGCTCTTTGTGAAATGTAAAGTGACTAATGGATTTGTTTGAGTTCCTAAGTTTTGAACCAAATCCTAGAGCCAACTGATACCCTAATAATCTGGAGGACAAAATAACAGCATATCAATAAATGGAGGTTCTTCCTTATGATGTAAGCTAACTATGAAACATGTAAAATATTTGACAACTCTCCTTTTTTTGACTTTGTACTATTCTGCATGTTCCTTCATTTCTAATCAATAAAGAATAAACTGTCTAAAGAACAGGAATGTGCATTTCTTCAATAAACAGTGTTGGGAAAACTAGACAGTCACATGCAAAAGAATGAAATGGGTCCCTTATCTTATACCACACACATAAAGTAACTCAAAATAGATTAAAGACTTGAATGCAAGATGTGAAACCATAAAACTCCTAGAAGAAAACATAGACAGTAAGCTCCTTAACATGAATCTTAGCACTGATTTTTTGCATTTGACACTAAAAGCAAAAGCAACAAAAAGTAAAACTTAACAAGTAGGACTGGAAGTGAAAGTCTCTCAGTCGTGTCCGACTCTTTGCAACCCCATGGACTATATAGTCCATGAAATTCTCCAGGTCAGAATACGGGAGTGGGTAGCCTTTTCCTTCTCCAGGGGATCTTCCCAACCCAAGGATCAAACCCAGGTCTCTTGTATTGCAGGCAAATTCTTTACCAACTGAGCTATGAGGGAAGCCCCACAGGTAGGGCTTCAAATTAAAAAGCTTATGCACTGCTATTGCTGCTGCTGCTAAGTCACTCCAGTCGTGTCTGATTCTGTGCGACCCCATAGACGACAGACAGCCCACCAGGCTCCCCTGTCCCTGGGATTCTCCAGGCAAGAACACTGGAGTGGGTTGCCATTTCCTTCTCCAATGCATGAAAGTGAAAAGTCAAAGTGAAGTTGTTCAGTCCTGTCTGACTCTTAGCAACCCCATGGACTGCAGGCCTACCAGGCTCCTCCGTCCATGGGATTTTCCAGGCAAGAGTACTGGAGTGGGCTGCCATTGCCTTCTCCATATGCACAGCAAATGAAATAATCACATATTTCAGCACCAAGAGGTAGTTCAGTTCACTTCAGTTCAGTCGCTCAGTTGTGTCTGACTCTTTGCAATCCCATGGACTGCAGCACGCCAGGCCTCCCTGTCTACCACCAACTCCTGGAGTTTATTCAAACTCATGTCCATCGAGTCAGTGATGCTATCCAACCATCTCATCCTCTGTCATCCCCTTCTCCTGCCACCTTTAATTTTTCCCAGCATCAAGGTCTTTTCAAATGAGTCAGTTCTTCACATCAGGTAGCCAAAGTATTGGAATTTCAGCTTCAATATCAGTCCTTCCAATGAATATTCAGGACTGATTTCCTTTAGGATGGACTGGTTGGATCTCCTTGCTGTCCAAGGGACTCTCAAGAGTCTTCTCCAAAACCACAGTTCAAAAGCATCAATTCTTCATCACTCAGCTTTCTTTATAGTCCAACTCTCACATCCATACATGACTACTGGAAAAACTATAGCCATGACTAGATGGACCTTTGTTGGCAAAGTAATGTCTCTGCTTTTTAATATGCTGTCTAGGTTGGTCATAACTTTTCTTTCAAAGAGTGGGAAAGACAGGTCAAAAAGACATAGAAGCTAGCTTGAAGGGGCACCTTAGGCAAAATCTGGTTTGTTTGAATGTCAAAATAATAATGACAGGGGCAATCCAGTGGTTAAGATTCCAGGCTTCCACTGTAGGGGTTCTGGGTTCCATCCCTGGTCAGGGAGCTAAGATCCCACATGCCATGCAGTGTGCCAAGTAATAATGATAATAACAGATTATAAACCACTGAATAAAATAGGAATTGATGAGTCTACACTGACATAAATAAATGGAGAGAATGGAAGCTCTGCTTATAATATGACACTGACTATTAAATATAGAAAAATGATGGAATTAGCAAAAACATCACTTAGAAACCATCATGGTAATAATTAAGTTAAGCATGATACATCAATGCATCCTAAAACTAGTGGATGAAGGTGAGGTGAGAAAAAGGTATTTATGTATTTTCTTTTTTATTTAAATTTTATTGAAGTATATAGTTGATTTATGATGCTGTGTTAGTTTCAGGTGTACAGCAGAGGAAGCACTCAGTTATATATACATTTAATATTTTTCAGATTATTTTCCTGAACAGGTTTTACAAAATATTGAGTATAGTTCCCTGTGCTATACAGTAGGTCCTGGTATTTATATAGTTTCAATTTCCACATAAAATACTTACTTAATTACATAGACAAAAAAACAACTTTATAGTGGAGACACTATGGCAATCAAGTAATCAGTGTTTACACAACCAGAGGGCAAGACAACATTGTGTGCCATCCAATTGGAACACAGTGATAAAATACGTCATCGCTTCTATAATATTATTGTCAAAAACTGCATAATCTGACCATGAGGAAACATTTGAAAAACTGAAATTGATGGGCAGTCTACAAAGTGACTGATCTGTGACCTGAAAATAGTCAAGGATATGAAAATCAAAGGCAGACTGAGGAACTGTTTGATACCAAAAGAATTTAAAGGTTTGTGACCACTGGTTGCAGGTAATAATCCTGGATCCTTATGCTATAAAAGATATCAAATGGATAATTGCTGAAACTTGAATGGGATCTCTAGGTGAAGAGTATATAGGAGATTTTTGTGCTATTCTTGCAATTTTTATTTAACTTTGAAATTATTACCAACTAAACTGCTTCTTCTGTGTGCTTAGTCACTCAGTCATGTCTGACTCTTTGTGACCCTATGGACTGTAGCCACCCATGCTCCTCTGTCCATGGAATTTTCCAGTCAAGAATACTGGTGTGGGTTGCCATCTTTTTCTCCACGGAATCTACCTGACCCAGGGATAAAACCTGGGTCTCCTGTGTCTCTTGTATTGGCAGGTAGATTTTTTTACCACTGCACAACCTAGGAAGCCCCCTTAAAAATCTCAAATAGATAATGAAATAAGGTTATAGAGTCAAACCATATTGTGATTTTTATATTAACCAAGAAGTTCATGGAAATCTGATGAAGTACTTCTTTATTAAGAAATGGTTAATAATCTATAATGGAAAAGAATCTGAATATATGTGTGTGTGTGTGTATATATATATATACACATATAGATACATGTGTACAACTTAAGCCCAGCTTTTCTCATGATGCACTCTGCATAGGAGTTAAATAAGCAGGGTGACAATATACAGCCTTTTCCTATTTGGAGCCAGTCTGCTGTTCCATGTGCAGTTCTAGCTGCTGCCTCCTGACACGCATGCAGGTTTCTCAGGAGGCCCTAGATGTGTGTGTGTGTGTGTGTGTTAGTCGTCAGTCACATCCAACTGTTTATGGCCCTGGGATCAAACCCACAGCTATTGTGTCTCCTACATTGGTAGATGGATTCTTTACCACTAGTGCCACCTGGGAAGCCCAGAGATCCTAGATAGTCTGAGCTATGTTCTTTGAAGCTGTCTTTGAGCATCTCCAGTATTCTGGCTTGGAGACTTCCATGAGCTGTATAGTCTATGAGGTTGCAAAGATTCGGACATGACTGAGTGACTTTCACTTTCACTTTTCACCTTTTTTTACTATGCAATACTGCTTTAATTTATAGAAGTTCAGTGCTGCTAATGCTGTTTCCTGAAGCAAAAGTCAATAACTGACTTTTTATTTACCTTAGTTTTCTTAAATCAGAGTACACTTGAAAAGTGTCTTAGTTCTCTTTTTATTTCTCTTTTTGAAAGAGTATGGGAAGAAAAAAAAAAACTTTAAACAGTAACAAAATATCTCACTCATAGTGTTTTCTCAGCTGGTTGATCAGAATGATAGTATCTAAATTTTGTTGCTGAAAATGTATAATAGTGATGGTTTCATGTTAGTGATCTCTCTTGCCGTTTTCTAATGTGTATGTTTGATTGGTTTTACTTCTGGTTTGTTTTCTGTTGCTTATTTTACTATAACACTTTGTTTTGGAAGCTGATATTAAATTTTTTTGATCAGATGAAAAGATGAGTGAAAAAAGGAGTCATTGAGATCACACACACACACACACACACAAACTTGGAAATTTTGAAATAATGTGCTATTAAAAATATTACTTTGCTTTTCACAAGAAACTTCCATTTCTCAGAGTTTTTAGTCACCTGGGAGAGGGCTGGAATGGAAATTCACTGCTGTACACAGAACTGGGTTAATGTTTTCATAAGCTAGATATTGTTTTCTGTTGCTTATTTTACTATAACACTTTGTTTTGGAAGCTGATATTAAATTTTTTTGATCAGATGAAAAGATGAGTGAAAAAAGGAGTCATTGAGATCACACACACACACACACACACAAACTTGGAAATTTTGAAATAATGTGCTATTAAAAATATTACTTTGCTTTTCACAAGAAACTTCCATTTCTCAGAGTTTTTAGTCACCTGGGAGAGGGCTGGAATGGAAATTCAACTGCTGTACACAGAACTGGGTTAATGTTTTCATAAGCTAGATACAGTATTGGTGAAATTAATAATTGGTGCTTTTCTATGGGAGTGACAGATTATTTTTGGTATCCAGGGAGACTTGTCAAAAATCTGTGTGATATGTGTTTGTATTATAAGGATTTTAAAGCCTCAGAACCATATATCTTTGTCGTTAAACAATTTTCTGCACGTCCAGTGGAATGTTCAGATGTGGGTTAGAGACAGTGAGATCTGATTTCAGCTCATGAGGTTTTGGTGAAAGCTCTAGAAGCTCATTATTCTCTCTGATGTGTTGTGGCTTATATCATTATCTGACGAAGCAAAATTGAAACCAATATATAAGTGCCATTTTTTCCAAGCCTATATAAGTGCCTTATTCCTAATTGAAGATTCAAGCTAATTTGAGAAATTGCTTGAATCTTCTGGAAAAAAAAATACATCTTCAGAAAGCTCTAGCTTGTCATAAAAAAAAAAAAAGTAGACATCAAACTTCTATTCCAAATGGGTTACTTCTGCTATAATTAAAGATTCTTTATTATGGACATTAAATTCATTGTAAGGAAATTAGACTGATTGCTTCCCAGAAGAGGATAAGCTTTGAAAGATTTTGCAGTTTTGAGGTAATGTTCTTTTATTATAACAAAGGAAGCCAGAGTGGAAAGCACTTGGTAGATGTTAGACGTTAGCTGTAGATGTCAGAGTTGTAAAGTTAGATATTTGGTGTCAGCTTCTGCCTACAGACAAAATACATCATCTTTTTTTTTTTTTTTTTTTTTTTTAGGATTTGACTTTTCATAGTGGGGCCAGTCGCCTGGTTAGGAAGATGGATGGGTGACCCAAGGTCATACACTGATTAGGTGACAGACTGTATTCTGAATGGTAGCGAGGGTGATGGCCTGCAGAATTTTCTATTGTTAGCAGTAGCTTTTGCCTTTGCAATATGGACAGTGTAATACTTTTCCACAAATTAAACCACTCTGTCTTCAGCTGTTTCAGGCCAGTAGGTTCTGTTGACCCTGGGCATTCTCGAATGATCAGCATCTGTGTAATGAAGCATTTCAAGCTCTGTTTCTTTTCTTACTTTTCTGTCATTTGTGTGAAAACTGCCTGGTGTTTGATGATTAGGGCAATGGATTCTGAACCTGAAGAGCATCATTCTTTTTTTTTTTAATAGAATGAAAATCTATGTCATTATTGTTTGTCTTATCAAGATAATTATTTGGAAAATGCTCTCCTCCGGTGCTTATACAGGAGAAAAGATTGCAGGGAGAGTATCCTAGCATGTTATGTTTAATTTAGGCTTAGCTGTTTAGTAAATGAGGATATTTACCAACAAAGATCCATCTAGTCAAAGTTTATATTTTTTTTCCAGTAGTCATGTATGGATGTGACAGTGGACCATAAAGAAAGCTGAGCACTGAAAAATTGATGCTTTTGAATTGTGGTGTTGATGTATCTAGCTTATGAAATTTCCAAGCTGAAATTCCAATACTTTGGCCACCTGATGCGAAGAACTAACTCATTGTAAAAGACCCTGATGGTAGGAAAGATGGAAGGTGGGAGAAGGGGATCACAGTGGATGAGATGGTTGTATGGCATCTCTGACATGATAGACATGAGTTTGAATAAGCTTTAGAAGTTGGTGATGGACAGGGAAGTCCGGCGCGCCACAGTCTATGGGGTCGCAAAGAGTCGGACAAAACTGAGCAACTGAACTGAGCTGAAATGAGGATATTATTCAGCTTTATGGATGGCTTCTAAGAGAAGGTCTGTAAGAAACTGGATGAGCTTGGTTTTGAGAATAAGGCAGATTTACAAGGCAATATTCGAGTCTTCGTTCTTCTCTGCTGGTGATAGTGGTAAAGAACATGCCTGCCAGTGCAGGAGACTTAAGAAATGCAAATTCCATCCTTGGGTCAGGAAGATCCTGTGGAGCAGGGCCAGGCAAACCTCTACAGTACTCTTGCCTGGAGAATCCTATGGACAGAGGAGCCTGGAAGGTTACAGTCCATATAGTCGCGAAGAGTCAGACACAACTGAAGTGACTTAGCACTGCAGATGCACACATTCAAACCTTGCATATGGAAAAGTAAAATTTAGATAAATAAATAAGAATTAACTAAGTTTTGAAAGTCAAACAAACTCCTTACTACCTAGTAATTCTTTAATCAACTAATTAGTATATTCATATTTATATCTAAATTGTACCATTTTTAATGGCAATCTTTTATAGTCTCTTGCTGCTGCTGCTGCTAGGTCGCTTCAGTCATGTCCCACTCTGTGCGACCCCAAAGATGGCAGCCCATGACGCTCCCCCCATCCTTGGGATTCTCCAGGCAAGAAAGAACACTGGAGTGGGTTGC
>SJYC01122155.1:0-12992 GCA_006408675.1 Madoqua kirkii | reverse complement strand
ACCAGGCTCCCCTGTCCCTGGAATTATCCAGGCAAGAACACTGGAGTAGGTTGCCATTTCCTTGTCCAATGTATGAAAGTGAAAAGTGAAAGTGAAGTCGCTCAGTTGTGTCTGACTCCTACCAGGCTCCTCCGTCCATGGGATTTGCCAGGCAAGAGTACTGGAGTGGGGATGCCAGATAAGGCTGAATTGCTAGAAACCATATTATGATCACAAGAAGTCTAAGGATGGAGTCAAAGTCAAAAAAGACAAAGTGGAGATAGGGAAGAATCTCAGTGTCCAATAACATTGTTTATCCACTGAATTAACCAACCTTGGAGAAGGCAATGGCACCCCGCTCCAGTACTCTTGCCTGAAAAATCCCATGGATGGAGGAGCCTGGTGGGCTGCTGTCTATGGGGTCACTGAAAGTTGGACACAACTGAGCAACTTCACTTTCACTTTTCACTTTCATCCAGTGGAGAAGGAAATGGCAACCCACTCCAGTATTCTTGCCTGGAGAATCCCAGGGACAGGGGAGCCTGGTGGGCTGCTGTCTATGGGGTCGCACAGAGTCGGACATGACTGAAGCAACTTAGCAGCAACAGCAGCAGCAATAGATTGCTTTATCTCAGGATTTTCTATTATACTGTTGTTATTGTTGTTCGGTCACTAAGTCATGTCCAATTCTGCAGCCTCATGGACTGTAGCCTGCCAGGCTCCTCTGTCCGTGGGGTTCTCTAGACAAGAATACTGGAGTAGGTTTCCATTTCCTTCCCCAGGAGATCTTCCTGGATCAGGGATCAAATTCATGTCTCCTGCATTGGCAAACAGATTTTTTTTATCACTGGGCCACTAGGGAAGCCCCATTTTCTATTATAGAAAATAACAATTATCCTTGTTATTTAAATTAATTTGAGATGGATTTTCTGTTGCAGCCAAAAACATCTACATACATACATATCAAGGAAAAGAAAAGATCATAGAAAATTTCCTACAAAGAGAATAAATCTTAATATATGCATAAAGATGAAGCATCAGCCACAGGCCTCAAATATCTTACAGAGTTTCCAGAGTTCAACCAGTTTCTGGAAGATTACAGTACCTATGGTACAGGGGGACTTTTGTAAGCAATAGACTATAGAGTTATTGAAGAAGTCAAACACTAATCCACAGATGAAAGGAGGGGCATAGAGAGGGTGAAACAATCAAATTCAAAATCACAGCCTTGAGGAGAAAGCTCCACATTTCTTATTTAAATAAAACAACCAACAACATTCTCTGCCTCAAGTTTTGCTCATGTTGTTGTTGTTCAGTCATGTCTGACTCTGTGATCCCACAGACTGCAGCATGCCAGGCTTCCTTGTCCTTCACTATCTCCCAGAGTTTGCTCAAACTCACATCCATTGAGTCAATGATGCCATCCAACTATCTCATCCTCTGTTGCCCCCTTCTCTCACCCTCAGTCTTTCCCAGCATCAGGATCTTTTCCAATGAACTGAACTAACAAGTTCAGTTGTTAATTCAAGACTTAGCATCTCAAGATATTGTGTTGGTCAAGCGCAGGAGGTCATAGACTTAAGTACAGCAAATAGCCCCATCAAGGTGACTGTGGAGAGCTATCAGCATAAGTTGCTTGTTAAAAACATCTGCTCCTAATACCAAAACTAGGGACCATATTCAAAGCACTCACTATAGTAGCCACTCTTGACCTTTAGGATGATATACACAAAACTCTGAGTGGGAGAACTGTCAGGAGGAATGAAGAGATGAGATAATAGCTGAGAGATAATTTTAAATGGGTTCCTACCCAGTTAAAGCTATCAGGTTTCTCTGAAATGGCATGTGACTTCACTGGGGGTATCCGATGACTTAGGTACTTGCCATTTGTCTGGAAGGAGATTCCATGTATGGGGATTGCCATCTGCTGGTGGCTCTCTTTTTAAGGACTGAGACCCTTGAAATTTAGGGACTGTGCCTTACCGCAAACCACACACAATTATTCAGCAAGTGGTAGTTTCCTTTCTATGGAAAGATACTGTCTTCTCTGTTGATTAGATGGATATAAAATTTTCTCCTGAGGAAGGTGAGCAAGTTATCTATGAAAACAAATAGAAGAGAAACAAAATAGATCACAAACACATTTCACTGGAATATCAGTTTTTGTCCAATGGTACACTAAAATCCTGCAGATAAAATAGTCTTCGTGATAAAGCAAGTACTAACAAAATGTCATTAAAGGCATTGTAACTCCCATGCTTGGGAAAAATAGACATAAATGTACTACGTTGGTTTATCTGAGCACATATTTAAAGACCAAGTCTTAAAATCTCCTGAGAGTCCTAGTCTCTCAGGGAACATATATTCTAAGTACTATATAAAAAGAAATGAGAAAGAAACTCTAGCTTCAAGAACAAAGCTGTAAATTTTGCTTTCAAAACCAAGATTAAAATTCCCTTTTTTGTGAAATTCTTTGGAAGCCACTCCTTTATATTCTAGGTACATTTATGCAAGCAAAATTCAGTCCTTTGGGACACAGAATATGGATTTTAGACCACGAAATTTCTCTATTTGCCCAGTATATCTTCAAGTCATTGAATTTAAGAAACATGAAATCAGGTCATATTATTTCACCCACATTTCATTCTTCAGAGCAACACTTCTCTTTGAGAATATCTCAGGATCTCTATATCAGGAAATAGCATCTCAGAATAGACAAGTTTGTGCTCTTTTCTTTAATGTAAAGTAACAGGAGGTGAAAAAAATTAAAAGGTAAGTGGCCTTTAAAAGTGAGAAACTCCTGTTACATGCTACAACATGGATAAACCTTGAGAATGTTATACAATACGAATACTATACAATTACAACAAATACTATATGATTCTACTTACATGAGGTTTCTGAATTATAGTCAAATTCATAGAAAGGTAGTGGCCAGGAGCTTGGGGGCAGGGGAAATTAGAATTTAATGAGTAGTAGAGCTTCAGTTTTATAGGATGAATAAGTTCTGAAGATCTGTTTCACAACAGTGTGAATATGCTTAACACTACTGAACTGTACACTAAAAATAGTTTATCTGGTCAATTTTATATTATATGTTTTATTTTATCACAATTAAAAAGGATAAACAAAAATATTAGAGGCTAAAAACATGATCTGAAAGCAAAGGTGAAAAGAATTGATATCCCAGTATTTAGCAACACAAGGTCACAATCACATGGATTTGAAAATGTCTCATTAAGAGCAAACCCTAGACCTGTTTTCTCTACCTTTGGAGAGGGCATAAGGCAGAAACAAACTAAAACCACACAGCAGCGGGATGCAGCAGAAAGAAAAGCCCAGCCTAGAGTTATAAACTTCACTCTACTCCTAACTTTGTGACCAGGACAAATTATCAGAGAGAGAACACTCTATCTTTGAGGTCACATGGGCTTCAAGGAAAGATGTGACTGCTTTTGACTCCCAGTTTTGTTTTGGTTTTGTTCACTGAATGTATGAATTTGGCCAATCACTTAATGTCCCTGAACCTCAGTGATCTCATTTCTAATGTAGGGATAATTGTAACTGTTTGGCAGGTTGTCAGGAGACTGTGAGATCCAACAATGATGGGAATGCATTCAGCAGAATGACTGATACCAAGTATTCAGTAAGTGTTCCCTGAGTAAAACTATTGGTACAAAAAAATAGTTTATAGTAACTTTATTTGTAATGACTAAAAGCTGGGAAAAAACCAAGTATCCATCAATAGGAGGATGGATTAAAAAAAAAACTGGTGGTGTAGTTATACAATGAAATACCAGTCAGAAATAAAAGGAACAAACTATTGATACAGGCAACAAGACTGATAAATCTCAAAAACAGTATGTTAAGCCAAAGAAGCTAGTCACAAAAAGTACATAGTGTAATTTTGTTTATATGAAGTTTATGACTGGAAAACTAATCTTTAAAAAAGAAACAGTGATTACCTTGGTTACCTCCAGTTGGGAGACAAGGATCTTCTGGGATGTGACATGAGGGTCACTCTGCTATCTAGAGTGATGATAATGCTCTATATCTGAAAGGAGTTTATGTTACACGGGTGTATTCATTTGTCAAAATTCAGCAAATATTCTCTTAAGATTTCTGCATTTTTTGCAGATCAAAACTACAAGGAGATATCACTTCACATCAGCCAGAATAGCTATCATCAAAAAACCTATAAACAATAAATGCTGGAAAGGGTATGCAGAGAAGGGAACCATCTCACACTGTGGGTGGGAATGTAAATTGGTATAGCCACTATGGAGAATAGTATGGAGGTTCCTTAAAAAACTAAAAATAGAACTACCATATGATCCAGTATTTTCACTCCTAGGTATATATCCAGAGAATAACATGATCCAAAAGGATACATTCACCCCAGTGTTCATTGCAGCACAATTCACAACAGACAAGACATGGAAGAAACCCAAGTGTTCACTGACAGAAGATATGGTACATATATACAATGGAATATTACTCAGCCATTAAAAAGAATGAAATAATGCCATTTGCAGCAACATGGATGGACCTAGAGAGTGTTATACTGCGTGAAGTAAGTCAGACAGAGAGGAGAAATATTGTATGACATCCCTTACATGTGGAATCTAAAAAGAAATTCTACGAATGAACTTACAAAACATAAACAGACTCACAGACTTAGAGAACAAATTTATGGTTCCCATGGGAAGGCTGAGGAGAAGGGATATTTAGAGAGTCTGGGAGGACATCAATTCATTGCCATATTTAAAAGGGATAAACCAACAAGGATCTACTGTATAGCATATGGAATTTTGCTCAATGCTATATGGCATCCTGGACGAGAGTGGGGTTTGGGGGAGAATGGATACATGTATATGCATGGCTGAGTCCCTTCCCTGTTCACCTGCAACTATCACAACATTGTTTGTTAATTGGCTATAACCTAACACAAAATATAAAGTTTTTTTTTAAGATTTCTGCATTTTTTGGTGAAACTTTCATCTAAAAGAATGAAACAAATGTTGAACTCTACTTATAAATTATACATGCTGAGCATACTGATATCAACAATTTACTTTGAAATGCACCAGAAAAAAGACAGAGAAATGGATAGATATGTTATACAACAATGGTAGCAAAATGTTAATGATAAAATCTGTACGATAGATAATACAGGTATTCACTGTAAAATTCTTTCTACTTTTCTCTATTTAAAATTATCTGTAATAAAATGTTTTCTTTAAATTAATAAATAATATTATATAAACCAAAATATTGGAAGTGAAAAGAATCTTTGAGGGCAGCCATTTTAAAGTGACATCTAATGCAGGAATCTCAGTGACTTCCCAAAACATGTGGATTGTGTCAGCCTCCGTTTATATATGGATAATGGCTGAAAAATCACTATCCCCAAAGCAGACTACTGCATCTTTGAATATGGCTGAAAGTAGTTTGTTAACTTACATTTAAACTATACTTAAGCAGTAAATGCAGAAGGGACAACATGATTTTGTATATGAAATATAATCCAAGGAATTAGAAACCTGGAGTTTGATGTGATATCTCTCCTTTTCCCAAATCCTTATCCCGTTGGCTGACTACTTGTTTGGTCAACCTAATTAACCTACCTGGCCTACATTAATGAATGGTCATTCATTCATTCATTCACTCAACACATGATTTTTGAAAGTGAAAGTGACAGTCAGTCAGTCATGTCTGACTCTTTGCAACCCCATGAACTGTAGCCTGCCAGGCTCCTCTGTCCATGGAATTCTCCAGGCAAGAATACGAGAGTGGGTAGCTTCCCTTCTCCATGGGATCTTCCCAAACCAGGGATCAACCAGGTCTCCTGCCTTCCAGGAAAATTCTTTACTGCCTGAGCCACCAGGAAATGATTATTGAGTCCATATTATATTTCTTAAAACCCTAATACCCAAATACCTAAAGGCACAGGAGTGAACCAGGTGATCTGAGATTCCTGTTCACTCTAAAGCCTATGGTTCTGAGTGAAGAACTGATGAATAAGCCAACTGGTCTTTCCCACATATCCAACTAGTTGAAAAAGAAAACAGTCCATGTAATTCTCCAGGTCAGAACACTGGAGTGGGTAGCCATTCCTTTCTCCAGGGGATCTTCCCAACCCAGGAATCAAACCCAGATCTCCCACAATGCAGGCCGATTCTTTACCAGCTGAGCCACCAAAGAAGCCCAAAAAAGAAAACACTTTTTTCTTAATGGAAGTAGTTTTATCTTAATCACAAGTAATTGCATCATTTCTTTTACTTTTGAAAATAAATATTAGATTATGCATTTAAACATTCTTATATGAATATCATTTTTTATAATTTTCCAAGCTATATCCCCTTTTCTGAGAAAACATCTTCTGAGTTGCCCCTCCCAGCATGAAGCAAGGCTCTCCCTTATTAGACCATAGCTCCTCCTTGTGGTCGACAGATGTAAGAACCTTAAATTCAAATCACAGAAACAGGTAAAAAAGAAAAAAACAAAATGATGTGATCATATTAGGATTAGCTCTAAAATGAAAAACACCAGCATAACTTTCCTTGACTGTCTCCCTGGATTCTCACTCAAGCATCTGATCAAAAACTAGTCCAAGTCAAGGATCCTACTTGGGAAAGAATCCAGAATAGGATAGTCAATCCCAGGATCTTTCTTGAATCTGTGGTCATTTAAAGTAGCATGTTTTACCTTCTCCAATTGAGATCTAAACAATAAATTCACCAGTCTTGCTTTGATCTGTGGCAAGTGAAAACAACTGCATGGTTAATTGTAGATTCTGTCTGCTTCATTGTATAACAGTTCCTATTCTACCCATTTATCAATAGCTTAAATGACTATATAGAAGGATTGCTTATCAAATGTGTGAATAAAATGAAGGTGGAAGGCAAGTTAAAATACAAGGGCACCCAACTACAATCCAAAAAAAATTAACAAGCTGAATAATTATATGAAGGTAGATTTAACAAGATCAATTTTTAAGTGAATATTCCACCTCAAAAATCTAAATGTGAAATAAATTGGGGCAAAATACAAGGCCTTACATTAAAATTTTTCAGCAAATGAACTGAAACCAATAGGAAAATCATAGATTAGTGATAGTACATGTGAAAATTAACAGTGTGAGTTGGTTATTGAAAAGCTAAGATGACTTTGGACTACATTAAAATAAATGGAACCAACTTAAATGTCCACCAGCAGAGAAAGGATAAATACTGGTATAGTTATGACAATAGAATAGCACGTAGCAGTGAAATGAATGAACTAAAGTGTCATACATCAACCTAGTTGAATCTCACAAACATAACAGTAAGTTACAAAAGAATATATACATATGGGGTTTCCTTGGTGGCTCAATGGTAAAGAATCCACCTGCCAATGCAGGAGACACGGGTTGGATCCCTGATCTAGGAAGATCCCACATGCCATGGAACAACTAAGCCCTGTGCCAGAATTACTGAGCCTGTGCTCTAGAGTCGGAGAGCCGCCATTACTGAGCCCATGTGTGGCAGCTTACTGAAGCCCACGCACCTGGAGTTCATGCTCTGCAACAAGAGAAGCTATGGCAATGTGAAGCCTGTGCACTGCAACTAGAGAGTAGCCCCTGCTCACCGCAATTAGAGAAAAAGCCCACCCAGTAATGAAGACCCGGTACAGCCAAAAATAAATAAATGAATAAAAATTTTTAAAAATATATATGCATATGAACATTTTTATAAAAGTTCAAAATTTTTAAACAGAAAATGATACTCTATATTGCTTAGAAATATGTGTTATTTTTTAAAACAGAAATATGCAGTTACTTTGGGGAAGTAAGTGCATTTGGGGAAGCTATACAGAGTGTTTCAACTGTCATTTGATGATATGTCTTATCTTTAATCTAGTGACATGTCTATAAATAGCCACTGAATTATTTTTTCAATTTTTTGCATGTCTTAAGTATTATATGATTTTTCTCTTTTGTTTAAATTGCTTTCAGAAGCAGTGAAAAGATAAGGAGAAGAGAGGAAGATTGGCTTCCCCTCATGGGACATAGGTTTCCCTGGTGGTTCAGATGGTAAAGAATCTGCCTGCAATGCAGGAGACCTGGGTTCAATCCCTGGGTCAAGATGATCCCATAGAGAAGGAATGGCTACCCACTCCAGTATTCTTGCCTGGAGAATTCCATGGACAGAGGAACCTGGTGGGCTACAGTGCATGGGGTTGCAGAGTTGGACGCAACTGAGCAACTAACACTTTCACTTTCACTTTCATGGGACTTCTAGTGGAGGAGACAGATAGTAAGCATATAAATAATTACAGAGCATGGTAAGTGCTATTAAGCATTTGTTCAGTATTTCTACAACTTACCAGTCCTATGAACTTGAGCAAGTTATTAACCTCTCTAAATCTTTATAAATCACGGATACAAATGTACCTTACTCACAAGGTTGTTTTGAGAACTAAATGAGTTAACTGTCGAGTACACAGGAAAACTAAGAGTTAGCTAGTAATATTAATGTGAATAATTCAGTGATTACACAGCATTCCAAGTTCAAATATACACACACATATATATACACACACTTTGTATTAAACATTCTGCTACAACTAAACCTTCTCAGCAGAATTCCTTTTAAATATCATCACTGTAAGTAAAGACTTTTCCCTTCAATCATCTTTCGTCTGTGTTGAGGGAATTCAGCCCTTTTCACCTTTTTCTGTAAATCTTTTTTTCCACTCCAAGATCAATTTGTGCCTGTTTTTGCCAAGTACTTTCTATTTCTCTTTTCTTTTACTTTTCCTCCAAAAGAGAAAAAAAAAAAAAAATCAATGTCTGGGTTCTCTGAATGCCCAGGCTCAGTTGTTTGTGGAAATTTGAAGACCACGAGAGTTTGAGAACTATAGGTCGGTATGCCCTCATCTAGTCTGGAACAATAATGCAAATGTGATACTCTATAAGAATGAGCTCACAGAAGAGTGGAGCAATGTATTCATTTATAGAAAGGAAATTGCACTCAGGATACCTGCTTTCTAGATCAGTGAATAGATGGCTATCAAGCTAAAGTAAACCTCTTAAAAGTTAATTTTTATGTGTAAGTCAAGCTGTGCAGAATGACCCTGAGATGGAATTAGGTTTATGGGATGGGAACCAAGAAGTGCATTTACAGCTGCTCAGACACATAAGAAAAGTGCTTCTGCAATCATAACAGGTGAAAAGAATTTCAGTCATTCCTGCCAGGGAGGCGGCAGGATGAAGCAGGGAAATACCTGGGTTTAATGTATGGATATTTACTAGGTATGAGGCCTCAAGCAAGTCAGGTAATCTGTTTAAGTCTCTTTGTTATCAGTAAAATGGAAAGCCTAATAATATTAACCTTATATATTATTTTGAAAATTAAAGGAGATAATGATTATGTAAAGTATCCTGAATCTGAAAGTTTATGAGAGCCAAACATAGGTTTTTTTCTTTGGAAGGAACAGGAAAGAAGTCTAATTTGGCCAAAAAAAAAAAGAAAAAAATCAGCACTGATTGCTAAGGAGTAAAAATGCAACCTTACCGAGAGATGATTTAAGAAAAAAAAAAAGGCTGGAGGGTGGAGGGTTATAACATGGAGATGAGATTAGTGAAAAGAAGTATTTACTAATAGGAAATGATACAGTTTCTGCTAAAGGGAAGTTAAAGAATACTCTAACGTAGAGGCTCAAATATAAATATTAGCTCAACAAATGTTTCCTTTCCGCTTTTGAGCGGGTATCTGAAACAGCAAGAATTTGAAATTTTAAAATCCAAAAAAGTTAGGTCCTTAAAAAGTTACTTGGTGTATTATTCAAGTCCAAATTCTGCTGTTTATTAGGTGCATAACCTTAGAAAATCCAACCCTTTCTGAGATTTGGAAATATAATAATATCCATCTTCTTCTGTAAAAATGTTATGAGGAGTGAAATAAAATTATAGAATGCATGTTAGAAGTGTTCTGTAAACTATAATGTGCAATATCAACAATGGGTATCTAGTTGGTTTATATAAATATAAATTTATATTTAGTAGGAAACTTTTGCTATGATAATTGGTGATGGTTTAATTACAGTAAAAGTAAGTGACTTCTCAAGCTCACACAAATAAATAACTCCAAGTTCTTGAAACTGATGAGCAAATAATTCTCTGTACTACTCTAATCAGGACTTAGCCTGAACCAGCAGGTTTCATGAATCTTAAGAATGGGAGCTTTTCAATGGAAGAAATTACAAGGGAAAATATCAACAGATTTCACTATATAAACAAAATTTCCATACATATGAAATATAAAACTAAAAGGAAGGAATTTTTACAACAAATGTGACAAAAGTTAATATCCTTAAACAAAGGCCTCATAAAACTAGATGAGCAAAACAATAAGATTGCAAAGAAAAACTGGACAAGGACCTTTTACAAATAAACTCATTTTAAGATTAATCTATTTAATCATCAAGGAAATTAAAATTAAAAGCATAATGCGGTAATCATGTTTGAATATTACTCAGCAAAAATTCAAAATTGTAATAATGGTATCTTGGTACAGATGAAATAGAAACTTTCATAGTCCTTTGGGAACATAAACTAGTAGAATCTTTTGAAAAAACAGTTTAATATATATATTGGTAAAAGCTTATGGTGATCTTCAATAGGAGAATTTATCCTTCTCGTATAGAAACAGATTGAACTTTGTTGGCAATGAAAACAGTTTAATTCTTCTAAAAGGAGACAACTAAAAATTGTGGAGAAGCAACAAGCAGAGATGGAAAAAATTATGTATGTAAAGATCTTAGAATGGGAACTTGGTCTTTATTCTCAGGACTCTTATAGTCACCCAATGGATAACATCATTAGGGATAATGTAACCATGATGGTTGTTATAGATTCTATTCTCCTAACCACTATTCCCATTCTCCACAAGTCCTTCCTATGCATTAAATCAGTGCATTAGGTGGTCAACTCAAAGCCCCTATCTAAACCTTGAAAGCTCTTGTTCCAATCTCCATATGGTATCCCCAGTGCCGTCCTCTTTCTCACATATACTAAAGCTACAGAAGAGAGACCAATCATGCATTTGCATGTGAACTAAGGGATATTTGCTGGTTTTACAGTTAAATCATGCATCTAAAATCCAAGTCTATTTGGAATTTACTTTTTTATTCATAAAAAACTTTCCATTAATCTCTATCTTCTTTGAAGATGGAAGACTTCACCACAAAACAAAAAGAGTGCTGTGTGAAATCCTTAAAAATCATAGCAAACTTAGTCAATTCTTTCAAAACTTGCCGCGCAACTTAAAAAAAAAATTGCCAAATGGCCAAGTTGAAACAAATTCTAAGTTGTTTAATCAATTGCTCCCACCTTACATATTATAAACTGTCTTATATGATACCTGCACTTGTATTTTATGACATTGTTACGAATAATAAAAAAAATTCTCATGCAAAAAGCCTTATAAAAGTATAAAGTGACTTTTATTTATAAACAAGGTGTTCACTGGATTATAAAAAATATTAAAATTGGATCACAGAATTTGACATTTTAATAAGCATGTACTGTGATAAAAATGAAAGGTTCAGTTTAAATTCCAGATTAATTCTGAATTAAGCAATTCAGAGTTAAAATTAAGTAAATTTTTATTTTACCTACTTAAAACCTTGCCTTTCTTGGCATATTTTCATACGTATTAACAATTTGAAAATGAACTCCTTTTTTTCAACAAATACATTAATAAGGAGTGCTGACATTTCTCTGGACTTTGCTTAAACTGTCATAGATTTTTGGCATTTTGCAAAAGGTCTAATTACAGTGTATGTGGAGGCCAAGGAATGAACTTCTTGGCTTTAAAAGAAGTATCTTGATTGCTGAAGTGACATATGAAAATGCACTACAACTTAATAGAAGGCCTGAGGAATATTTTCAAGATCTCACAATATAGCTAACAGATTAACTCTTCTAATTAAGTGAGATACCATATGTAAAATGCCTACACTCAGTAGTCTCTTAGATATTAATTCTCTTCTATCTACATATGTCTGGAAAAAGTCAGGGTAGAAGTTAAAAAGAGCATTGGGTAATCTTGGATCTTAACTTTGGGTAACCACATTCACATACAGATTTGACTGATGTTTGTGTCATACTATATTTCTTTTCTGCTTATCAGTTTCTAAGAAGTAAATTTTTACAACTATTCATGCAAATAAAACACAAGGTATACATACACACACATATACATATATGTGTGTGTATGTATGTATAAATACAGTTTTTAATCATGGAATAAATATTCCATCAAAGAGACTTTAATGTTCCACAGAGGCAGATCTCAAATGACTTTTATGGTATCATGTTAAAAACCAGAACACAGTCCATTTTTACAGTAGATTTACTCAATCACAGTTACTAATTAAATTAGCACCGCTTTTATGTCCAACAAATTTTAAGAGTTGAGGCACTATTAGAGAAGCTACGTATTATGAGTCTGTGGCCCACGTTGTGTTTTACTTGTTAACCTTTTTTAAAATGGTCTGAAAAAATAGCTTCAAGGAATTATTTTTCTTCTTAAACTACACTTAGAATAGTATATGTCTATATCACTACAAATTTATTCATTTTTAATGTTATAACATGAACATTTTTATTTTAAAAGAAGCTAATCCTTTACTTATGTCAACATATCAAATGGCTAAGTTCCATTTCTACTGACACATCATTTAGGACTAGAACAACAATGTTACCTGAAGAGTTTATCAAATTAGCTGTCACAGAAAAAGATCTACATATGAGCGATGGAAAGCCTACAAAATCAACCAGCTTGAACTATTATAATTCTTAAAATAAATAACATAAATCAATATAAAAGACTTAATACTGGTAGAAGAAGGAAAGTTTCCATTCCTCTAAATTTCTCATAGTTTAAATATAAGAACCATTTAAGCCAGTTTGTCTGACTTAATTAAGCTCTACTGCTGTCTTCTATCCAAAATAAGGCAAAATTTAC
>SJYC01122154.1:0-32849 GCA_006408675.1 Madoqua kirkii | reverse complement strand
GGCAGAGAATGAGATGGCTGGATGGCATCACCAACTTGATGGACGCGAGTCTGAGTGAACTCCGGGAGTTGGTGATGGACAGGGAAGCCTGGCATGCTGTGATTCATGGGGTGGCAAAGAGTCAGACACGACTGAGCAACTGAACTGAACTGAACTGAATGCAACATTATATGCAAATATCTTCAGTAACAAGGATAAAATATGAGGCTTCATATTTTCCCTCCAGGCTCAGAAATTTCCTGACATGTACATATACACATATTCACAAACATATATTTATAGATCTGTATGTATGTACTCAACACACACAATCCTACATACTATCGGAACATAAGCAACACATATTTACATGCTTTCTTTGATAAGCAATGATTGGGAAGGCCATGGGCAAGGGCAGAGTAACCTTCTGTAATAGTCATGGCTAATACTGAGCTAGTATAGTGCAACCATAACCAGATGTTAAAATATTGAAATATCTCCATACCTATTGGTTAGTAGCCATTGTGATTTCTATTCAACTATTTACAATGTTTCATTAGCAGAAAGTGTTTTGGTTAATGTGCAATAAGGTGTTCTAATTCCTAGTCCAGAAATAATTGAAACAGATTTTTTAATATTATCATGATGAATTTATCTTTAAATGAACAGTATGATTTTATGTGACCAAACAACTCACCATCAAGAGAGGTGATATTTAAACATAAGGTCGGATAAACTTCAACTGGAAATACAGTAATATAATGAAATAAAATAAAATAATAAAACCACCTTTGAATTATTAATATGATTTTATACTATATGCTTTTGTGTTCAAGAATTCCCTATGTATGGATAAAGTCATATTTAAAAATTAAATATTGAATAAGCCATGAACATACATCTTTCCACAATTCTATTCAATATTAATAAATTCAAATTTAATTTGAATTTAATTAGCTTTGAGCAAAACACCATCTATTACATTACTGTTGCTAATTCAAATTTAGTTGATTGTGTAGTTTCCTTTGTATTTAACCTGAGAACTTTATATTAAAGCTAAAAAGTTAATACCTAGGTTTACGTTCTTACCCATTTAAGTGACATCATAATAAGGATGATTTGAGCTAAGATCCATGACATTTTTCTCCTTTTACAATAACTTTGTATCCAGGTCTGGGAACACAGACTTGGGCTTTTGCACCCAGCAGCCCAGGTTTGCATTCTGACCCTGCATCAGAGGCCAACTCAGTTTCTTAGGGAAGTCAGTTAACTTTTCTGAGCCTTTGTTCCTTCATCTTGAATATGAAGCTAATCTCTACCCCACCCCTCCCCACAGGATTCTCTGCGGGGATTTAAAGGATCGTGTCATTTGAGTATCAGCCTCTTTCCAGCCTGGGAAGGGCATTAGTAAATGTAACTTTCCTTCCGTTTTCCCTTTCCTCTTCACTGGGGAGATGGGTCCTTTCGGTTAGCTCTTTGTTTTGCTTATGTTTTAATCTGTAAGTGTTAAAAAGTGAGTCAGCCTTTACCCTTGGAATCTGAGCTTCCCAGGAGGGGCCCTCCGTAGTTTAAGTCGGCCCAGCACAAAATGAAAGTACAAGGCTCTGTTGCAAACAGGGCTGTGGCAGGTGTTAAATAGAAAACGTTTCTTTTCTTTTTGGCCTCTTTGGATCTGCCTTGGTGTTAATTTCCTGGTTAACAGCACGCCCCCCTGGGCACCTGAATGGCCTGAGTCGGGCGCGGACTCTCATGGACCCCCCAGGGACCTGCCCGCTGAGCATGCATATGCGCGTGCGCATGCGCAGCCTACTGCCTGCAGAATTCCTCCTGTCCTTCACCTCGCTGAGCCCTCTGCCTGCCTTGGCCGTCATGTGACACCCCAGCTGCCCCCATTCTTGTACCCAGCTCCCTGCCTGAGGTACTTGCTGGGTGGGAGCTGAAAGAGGCGGGGGAAGACCCAGTGCTCCAGAGAGTGGAGAGAAGGCTAAGAGTGTGTCGCAAAGTGGAAGCAGGAAGCTTCCTTGTGTGAAAAACCTTTCAAGATTCAACACAAGCCCCGTTGTCCCATCAGACTTGTATAAGACAAAGTCGAGGATCATGTTATTATGAATTGCAAGATGGCATCTTCAGAGTATTGAACTCTTAAGAGCAATCCTCCTGAGAGCAGGGCCCTATTCCCAGTTAAGTTGGCCAACCTACATATTTATGGTGATGGTTATCTTCCCGCGAACTTCACAGAAATTAGAAAACTCATCTAGCACATAAAAAGGCGTGCCTCTGAATGGGAGGAAACAGAAGGGTTTCAGAAGGGCTATGGGTGGCAGAAGTTAACACCTTCCATGGAGCAAGCCTATGCCTGCCCCGTCCCTCCACCGCCCTATAAACACCAGGCACTAGGACCAACTGGCTAGTCTCAGATCTGAGTAGGTGTTCATGGAGGGCAGAACCATCTGGGCCGTATAGCACTGGGACAGAGCTCAGGTAGGGTAATGTTTTCCTTCTGTTATCACAGAGCAACCCTGCTGCTGTCAAGGGAACTGGAGCTCTCTTGACAGCCAAGATCGCCTGTGATGTGCCCCCCAGTCCAGGCTGGGCTCCATTCATTCCTCTTCGGTTGCTTGGTTTTCTGTTTTAGTTTCCATGCATTCTGCAGCCAATATAAGGTGAGAGATCCAGAACTTTCTAAAATATTCAATTCTGTTTATATTAATACATACTGAGTCCTAGAAAGAAATCCAACAAAGTTCACGCTATTAACCTCTCCACAAGCCAAACTGAGTTTCAGTTCAGAATATCCCTCCCTCAAGGTGAAGACTTTGTAGCCCCAAGACATAGCATGGTGCCCACACAGGGTATACACTCAGTGAAATTATTTGTTATGTGAATGGCTGAGTGATTGGCACATTGATTTAAGTTTTGGTGTTTGCTGTTGCTGGAATTTCTTTCCTCTCATAGTAACTAAAGGAAAATCAGCAGAACAAGTATTATTCTCCATTGCACATATGAATAAATGAGACTGAGGCTCTGGAGGGATAAGTTCCCAAAGTTAGAGGGCTAGAATCAGAATATAGGTATCCTGAGCCCAAATGCAGGGATTTTGGCTTCTACATTTTCTCAGCAAAATTAAGCTATCAACTTGAGTGTATTTGATTGTGTTGACATCCTTACATTTCTTAGCAAGGCATATTTGCTGTTATCTTATAAGCTGTGTTCTATAAGTTATCCCTTTGGTGGGCCAGAAAGACAAAACATGTTTTGAGGGGAGTCGTGTTTTATTAGCTAGAGATGATGATGAGCCAACAGAAGTAAAAGCTTTAGACAGATCGCTGTCACTGTCCAAAGAGAATCATCTCTCCAGTGTCCTTTTGGTACAGCTACTAGACAAGCCCTCATTTCTGAGCAATACATGCTTAGAAAGACAGGGCAGTGCAAAATCATGATAATAGACCCAAGTTCTGGAACTCAACACACCAAAATTTCTGCTTTAGCCCTTAATAAGTGGGTGACCTTGGGAGAAATTAATCTCTCTTGGCCTTAGCGTCTCATTTGTAAAATTGAGATCATAAAAATAGAAAACTTGGAAGGTGGTTGTGAGACATTACTGGTAAAGCGCTTAGCAAGTCCCTGGCATGTGTTAAGAGTATCATGTGTAATATCTATACTAGTGAAGGCAGATGCCACAGGAAGGAAGGAGAATGTTGCCTTCAGACATGAATTAATCGGCAAAATATTCCTCTTGCATGTAGGTCATGGCACATCCCTGAGTGAGCACGTAAACAGATTAAATTCCCTTGTCCAGATGACTAAATAAATACATGAACCCAATTGAAGTAAACGTGCAAAGTTCTATATTTTCAGTCCACCATTAGTGGCTTCTCTGTGTTTTACGGGACTCAGCCAGTAGACACTAAACTTGTCTCAAGACACAAGTCCTTCGGTGTTTTTTCCTTTCTGTGTGTGAAAAAAATCACATATAGACCTCTCTGACCTTTTGGAAGACAGTTTCAGAAAGTAAAGCTGAGACTGAGAAAAACAAAACAGAACAAAACTAAACTAAAACTTATGTTTGTTGCTAAATTCATACACAACTGTGATAGGGGATTTCATTGATAATAAAAAGATTCAAGATCATTCCTAGTAAAAAATTAGTTACTCCAGGCTTATGTTTCCTTAACTGTATGAGATAGAGTCTTTCTACAATTTGGAAATGCACAGTTGCCTTGCGATCCTATTTCTTATACTCAGTCACAGAAAGCTGTTACTACTTGCTTAGTTTTCCTCCTTCAAGACAGATCAGCTCAAAGGGAGGATTAAAGGGGACGGCGGGGCCATGCCAGCAATTTTCAGACAAGTGGAATCTAACCAACACTTTCAGAGTCTCTCCTCCCATAAACCCAGCTGTAGCTGTGTGAGCCTAGTATCACCATAGTAATTACATCTCCAGGCAAACTCAGGTCTCATGGAAACTTTAGAATACACACACCAATTTGCTCATTCCTGCAGTGTGGAGAGCAAGCAAAACTATCCAAACTTTTGTTTATATTGCTTTTCTTTAGATATAAAACCTATTAATGGGTATCTAGGTATAAGGACCCATTTGATTAATGCTAAACGTCCAAATAGTAGGAAAAACTGAAGTAGCTAGGAAGAGGACAAATTGATTTTAAAAGACATTTTGTGATACACCTATTCAACAGATATTGAGAACCTCTGTTTTCCAGACACTGTCCTAAGCTTTGGGCGTGGAGCCCTGAGCAAGACAGACATAGTCCCCTTCTTTTGGGGTACTTATGTTAATGAGGAAGACAGACAGTAAACAGATTTTTTGGGAAATACATTTTAAGGACTAGATGCCAAAAAAAGTAATCAAAACACAGCACCATAGACTTCTTATGAAGGAGAAATGTACATTGTCCTCCTAGGATAATTGAGAATTAAATCTAAGACTTAGTTTCTTCATCATTAAAATGGGAATGATTCAACTTATAGGTTTATGGTGACACTCAGGTAATGAGCATTAAGTTTGGTTTTGAAATTTGGTTATGAGTCTTTATTAAGTTATAATTTTGTAACAAGCAATACTCAGAGCACTTCAACAGAAAACTCCCCATCCACACTTCACGGGACGGCCCTTGAAAATTGGAAATAACACCAAACGAAGGAATTTCATACCAGGAACTGGTTTCACATGGACTTGTTGCCTTGGTTGGAATATAAGATTAAAATAAGCCAATTTGGAATCATCCTCCATAAAATCAAGCTGTTAATTTCTTATCCTCACATTCAGTGATACTCTTGCTTTATTTCTAACTCTTTTTAATTTGCCAAATCATGTTGGAATTAAATCAGTTCTGATTTGGGGATTTCTTTTTTTAAGGAAAATGGTGATTCTCTTGCTTCATGCTTGCATATGTAGGAGTCAGCCAAGATTAGAAAAATCAATTTGAAGCTGATACAGAGAAGCATTAATTAATGGCTCATCTTTTAAAGCTTATGAATCTCTTTGATGGTCAGTGAGTCACTGTTCATTTTAATTAACTTAGGGAAGAGACACAAAGGCGTTTAAAATATGGCTATGGTTAAGAACTGACCCATGTAAAAAATGACATTGACTTAACTATGTTTGGGCTTCCCTGGTGGCTCAGCTGGTAAAGAATCTTGCTGAAATGCAAGAGACCTGGGTTCAGTTCCTGGGTTGGGAAGATCCCCTGGAGAAGGGAATGGCTACCCACTCCAGTATTTTGGCCTGGAGAATTCCATGGACTGTATAATCCATGGGGTCGCAAACAGTTGGACACGACTGAGCAACTTTCACTCAGTTAACATATTTTTTACCTTGTGTGCCTGATTCTTGGCCATTACAGTCATAAAACAAGTTTCTGCTGTTCAGCATTAGATTAACAGTTTACTCACCCTTGAACAATTGATGGTGCTCCATCTCATGCAACATCAGCAAAATTTTGATTATGTTACTTGACTTCCATGAGAGAAGTGTCAGAGAAAGGAAGAAAAAAAAAAAAAAAGCTGCAATCTTAAGTTCCTTCATGGTCTCCCCAAGTACCCTATCTCTCCACCACTTTTATATTCTTAAAAAATTACATTGTGAACACACTCACACACACACATGATATCTTTCTCAAAGTGCTCCAAATTTAGCCTCATGATTACGTGTCCACACTAGAGTATGCAGCTTCCTACTCCGGAGGGCCTTCTGTCCATGTCTTCCCCATCTCAGAACATTATTTTCCAAGTTTGAGCTCAAAAGTCACACCTTGCAAAGCGTGCATCTTGAATCTCCCCAAGTCAAGGTGAAGTTGCTTCAGATTCTCTACTCCACTGCTCATAGGCTTTCTGCTGACCAGGGTGCCGGGTGAAAGGGGCGTTGGCCACAGATACCCTGCATTATGGTTCAGACAGAAAACATAACTGCTGCCCCTTATCCAGAAGCAGATGGACTGCAGTGAAGTACATGCCACTAGGCAGTGGCAGAACAGCTTTGATTAGAGGCACCTCACTGAATAATCCACATATGATTAACTCAGCCCCAGGTAATCAAGAATCCACAGAATTTAATATCCTTTCTGATTGTGCTTTCATTAATTTAAGACCACAGTTTTAAACCCATATAAGATGAGGCCCAACAATCTCACATAAGTGGCAGCATCTGTCTCTTGCCAAGCCTTGTCATCCTTGTGCCAACTCTAGGGCATGGGCCGCATATTCATTCTTGTTCTCCAGACCCTTGCATATCTACCATTGATTTCTTAGGCTTCTGGTAGTACTTGTACCAGTGACTCCAGAGTTTGCTTCTTTTGAGTCCCGCAGCCACATCATCTACAGATTTCCACTAATCTGGGCAGTAACAACATCCACCTTCTCTTGACCTTGGTAAAAACACTGACCTATCAGAGAATAGTTTGTTTGGTTTTTCTAATATTTACTTATTTATTTGTTTGGCTGTGCCAGGTCTTAGTTGAGGCATGTGAGATCTATTAATAGTTCCATGACCAAGGAGCAAACCCGGGTCCCCGCATTGGGAGTGTGGAGATTAACCACTGCACCACCAGAGAATTCCCTGTCCTTATAGTTTTATCTAGTCCAAGTGTTGGATAAATGAGATCCTACAGTACATAGCCTCTGGTGTCTGGCTTCATTCGCCTGGCATAATTCACGTGAACTTTATGCATGTTGTTGTGTATATCAGAAATTCATTCATTTTTATAAGTAAGGATGTTTTCAAGTACAGCTCTTTAGATCACCTCTCAACCTGAATTATGCCTGATCTATAAAAATATGTGTTCTTTTTCCAGTCCCCCATGCTTGCTGCAAAGTCACACAACCTTGTACTTTTCACTGCAGTGACCACCACTTATCCTCCATGCTAAGCTCTTTGGTTTAATTATGTCTTAACATGACCCCAGAGCAGGAAAAATGTTATTAGACTTTTGAATACCTGAAAAGCAAAGCTTTTAAGATATTTTCTGTTCCCTTCCAAGTATATTCATGATACTGGGTCTTCCTGGATCCAAGGTGTCCTCTGAGATTCATTTAGAAGGACTTGAACAAGGCTACACATTAAAGTATTTTCTCCAACTATATTTCTTCTCTTTTTTTTTCCCTTTCTTCCTTCCTTCTTTCCTTTTCTATCCTTCTCTCAACTTTTTTTCTCTCTCTCCCAGTAAAAAGTATCTTCCCACCTGGAGCAAATCAAATAGGAAACTGATGGGGTTTTTAATTTGAATAGCATCAGAGTTTGTAAAAAAATTTTTTCTGGATCAGCTGCTGGCAATCAACAAGCACATTTTCTATAGAGCACATTCAGTTCAGTTCAGTTCAGTTGCTCAGTCTTGTCCAACTCTTTTGCGACCCCATGAATCGCAGCACACCAGGCTTCCCTGTCTATCACCAACTCCCGGAGTTCACTCAGATTCGAATCCATCGAGTCAGTGATGCCATCCAGCCATGCTCTGAAAAAGAATAAGTCAAGAAAGAGGGTAGGAAACACCTGGGGAAAGACAGTGAGGACAGTCATATCCCTGCAGGTAGCCGTGTACAATAGATGTCTGTGCAAAGCAGATTTCCAGCAGTTGGGAGAACAAGGACCAAACCCCTGAGGTGGAAGCACGTTGATATATTTCTTTATACTTCAGTTTGCTGATTCTTTAAAAGATAATCTTTTAGAAGCTTCTGATAATAGTAATTGTAAATACAGTTGATCTTGAACAACATGTGTTTGAACTGTGTGGGTCTACTTCTGATGTGTGGCTTTTTTTCAGTAGTAAATAACACAATATTACAAGGTCCCAGGTTGGTTGAAACCAGGAATGTGGAACTGTGGATATGGAGGGCTGAATATAAGTTACACAAGGATTTTCAACTGAGTGAAGGGCTGGTACCCTTCTACTCTGCCAATCCCTACCTCCCCAAGTTCCCCATATTGTTTAAGAGTCAACTGTATTAAATATCCTTTAGGTTAAGAAAAAACCTAACACAATAGGAATGCCAAAGGCCAGAGAAAGCCCTGCATTTTATTTCTACTGAGGCATCTGCATTCCTGAGATGATGCCCTGGTCAGTTTCCTTTGACAGAAGTTCTGACCACTAATCATGAGCTCCAGTCCCAGCCTCTCAGGCTGCCTGTGAGACTGTTAACTCTGACCCCACTTTATTTTTAGTTGAACCAAGCTTATAACAGACACACACACACACACACACACACTGTGAATGACCCACAAACCCTCAAATCAAAAAGTCAACTGGAAAGAATGTCTGTGGGTGTGCTGTTGCAAAATGGAACAAATTGTTTTCAGGATTTATGACTACCTTTTAGAAAGACAGTCCATGATATACTTTCTTTTTTTTCCTCATGCTGTTGTCTCTCTGAAATCTTTTTCTGTTCCTCCCCAGTCACATCAGTGATCTGGAGGGAACATCTTCAACTGCAGCCTGTAGATTGCCTATCGAGTTATTTTCTTTGAGAGTTTAGTAAGTAATTCCTGAGAGGATCATCTGTAAGTGAGTACCGCACTTGAGATGTTTTTGAAATAAAGCATTCCTCTAAACTTTACATTCTGCAAAATCCTGCTCTTACAATAACCGGGCTTGTAAATTAAAGGAGATGGGCGCTGATACCACAGCATATCTACAGCCTTAACAAAGCAATGACTTGAACCTGGGAAAGAAGATGTCATGAACTTTCGTGGCAGCAGACATTAAAAGTGAATAAAATGACTAGAGTGAAAATGGCAACAAGCCATTGGATGCGATCACCGCTGCAGGAACTGAGACCAGCCTGATGGAAGCGCCCTGCTGCTAAGGTGGGGGGCAGGGCAACTCTCCCTGAGCCAAGAGAGGCCTCACAGCAGGGAGCCGTATCTTGGGGGAAGAGTAGGGGAGGAGCAGGAAAGACAGAATGCAGGAATTTGTGTTGAACTTTCTTAAAATGTAGCTGAAGGGGCGCCTTCCTCAGGTACAGCAGCCAATTTGAGGGGTCTTCTTTCTCTGTGAAAGGCTATAATTCTGTTCTTCCTTCCTTGCTTCCCATTGGATAGGAAGATTTGTGTGTCAGCTAGTACAAATGTCCTGTTACATTGATAGCATTTCCCTATTTCCCATTTGTTTGTGGACTTCTTCACATTACAGAAGCCATACCTTGCAGGAAAACTGACTGTATTTGACCCATTAGAAACTGGATTCTCTTAAACTAGGAAAAACGGTGACAGATGTTGCAATGGTTACTGGATAAGAATGGTGACAATGATAGATCCTCTTTATTTAGTGCTTTCCACGGGCTTGACACTTTGCTAAATATTTTGTAGATATTATCATATTCAATCATCACAGTGATCCTATGTCAGAGGAATTTCTATCCCTTTTTGACCCGTGACAGAACTGGGATTAAGGGAAGTGTGGTAAGTTGACTGATGTCACCTCGCCAAGAACTCAGAACTCGTTTCCAAGCCTCATGCACTTGGCCATCTCTTGATTGATTCTGTGAACTTAGACCCAAGCTTAAAATGATTATTCATTAAAAGATGGATTTAATACCAGGAGAACATTATAAAGTAGGTCCCAGGCTACAGAACTCTTCTTTGGATAATAAAAAATGCATCATTTCATACTATTTTTAAATTTTTTTCCTGAAGTGTAGTTGATTTACAACATTGTGTTAGTTTCAAGTATACAGCAAAATGATTTGGACTTATATAGAGATACAGATATATTCTTTTTCAGACTTCTTTTCCTTATAGATTATTATAAAACATTGAGTGTGGTTCCCTAAAGCACCGTTTCTGAGCTCCTTTTGCCTCAGGTTTCCACTCTCAGTGTACCAAAGCAACAGCTATCCAACCTTAGTGTCGTGGGCACACCATCAAATCAGGTGGGCTCAACACATTGTTCTGTGCTGTATTTTGCTAAATGTACTGCAAACATTATGCTGAGAAGGGCTATAGGAAGTTTGGAGACCAGAATGGGAATGTAAGACTAAGATGCCAGGTAGATATGGATAAAGAACAGGAGGGTTTAAAATAGTAAACAATTACTCTCTGCCTTTGCTCTTTTTTGGGGGTTTTAAACAAAAAAAATTTATTGTCTCACAGTTCTGGGAGCCAAAGAGCAAAAATCATGGTGTCAGCAGGGCCTTGCTCCCTCTGAGTTCAGGAATTCCTTCCTGGTGTCTCCTGGCTTCTGGTGGTTTGCTGTCAATCTTTAGTCCCGCTGATTTGCAGCTGCATCATGCCAGTCTCTTCCTGGGAATCACCTGGCATCATCCTATGTCTCTCTTTTTATAAGGACACCAGTCCTATTGGATTGGGGCTACTTTTATGACCTACTGCTATTGTGACCTCAATTGAACTTAACTAACTGTATCTACAATGACTCTACTTCAAAATCAGGTCACAACATGATACACTGGGTGTTAGGACTACAACAGATATCTTTGAGGGATACAATTCAACCCATCATATAATCAATTCTTTTTTTTTTTTTCATTTTTCACTAAGTATATTGCTTAACCTTTCATGGCTTGGTATATTGCTTCTCAAAAATATCTCCTTTACTGTATTTATGCCTCCTTTGAGCCTCCATGCTGGCTCAGAGGGTAAAGAATCCACCTGTAATGCAGGATACCTGGGTTTGATCCCTGGATTGGGAAGATCTCCTGGAGAAGGGAATGGCTATTCTGGCCTGGAGAATTCCATGGACAGAGGAGCCTAGCAGGCTACTGTCCATGGGGTCACATTACGAGCCCCTGAATAATATTTGACAGTGCTTTTTGAAATGCTTAAAAATGTATATGTTGTTCAGACATTCAGTCACTAAGCTGTGTTCATCTCTTCATGACCCCATGAACTCCAGTACCCCAGGCTTCCCTGTCCTTCACTATCTCCCAGAGTTTTCTCTAACTCATGTCCATTGAGTCCATGATGCCATCCAACCATCTCATCCACTGTCATCCCCTTCTCCTCTTAACCTCAATCTTTCCCAGCATCAGAGTCCTTTCCAGTGAATTGGCTCTTCACATCAGGTGGCCAAAGTATTGAAGCTTCAGCTTCCTCTACAACCTTTCACTGAATATTCAGTGTTGGTTTCCCTTAGGATTCACTGGTTTGATTTCCTTGCAGACCAAGGGACTTTAAGAGTCTTCTCCAGCACCACAGTTTGAAAGCATCAATTCTTTGGTGCTCAGTCTTCTTTATGGTCCAACTCTCACATCCTTACTTGACTACTGGAAAAACCATAACTTTGACTATACAGGCCTTTTTTGGCAAAGTAATGTCTCTGCCTTTAAATATGCTGTCTAGGTTTGTCATAGCTTTTCTTAAGGATCAAACATCTTTTAATTCTGTGGCTGCAGTCATCGTTTGCAGTGATTTGGAGCCCAAGAAAAGAAAATCTGTCTCTGTTTCCACTTTTTCCCCTTCTATTTGTCATAAAGTGACGGGACTGGATGTCATGATCTTAGTGTTTTGAATGTTGAGTTTTAAGCCAGTTTTTTCACTCCCTTTTTCACCCTCATCAAGAGGCTGTTTATTTCCTCTTCACTTTTTTACCATTAGAGTGATAACGTTTGCGTATCTGAGGTTGTTGATATTTCTCCCAGCAATCTTGATTCCAGCTTGTGATTCATCCAGCCTGGCATCTCATATGATGTACTGTAAGACCTTGTGGCCTTTTGTCGGGAACCCGATGCCCCAAAGACCACCGAGACCGAGAATCGATGCAATCAGCAAGAGGTTTTATTAAGCTGGCGCGCCGGGGTTCAGCCACCTCAGGGGAAGCAAACCCCGAACAGCAGTTACAGAGCAGCTTTTAAGCACAAAAACCACAAACAGGTGTGGGTCCAGGATAACAACCTGATTGGGCAGGTGGTCCTGACCTTTACAGTGATAGGGCCGCAGGCATTGGATCGCTACTGCCGATATGATAATATTTTTTGGCAGTTAGTTAGTTCCTGGAACAAACATTGCAGAAACAATTCTTTGGAAAGTTACAGATATCCCCCCAGGTCATGTTGCACCATTGGGGAAAGGGTCAGTTGCACAATTCGGGGAAAGAGCCAATATTTAACAATTCTTTGGAAATCCTCCCCCCCAGGTCATGTTGCACAATTCGGGGAAAGGGCCAGTATTTTTCTACCTTGCCCCGGCCCTCACAGTACTCTGCACAGAAGTTATATAAGCAGGGTGACAATATACAGCCTTGACATACTCTTTTCCCAGTTGTGAACCAGTCTGTTTCTCCATGTCCAGTTCTAACTGTTGCTTCTTGACATGCATACAGGTTTCTCAGAAGACAGATAAGGTGGTCTGGTATTTCCATCTCTTTAAGAATTCCGCACAGTTTGTTGTGATCCACACAGTCAAAGGCTTTAGCATAGTCAATGAAGGAGATGTTTTTCTCGAATTCCCCTGCTTTTTCTATGATCCAGTGGATGTTGGCAGTCTGATCTCTGGCTCCTCTCCCTTTTATAAATCCAACTTGGACATCTAGAATTTTTCAGTTCATGTCCTGTTGAAGCCTAGCTTGAAGGATTTTGAGCATTATCTTGCTAGGATGTGAAATGAGTGCAATCGTGTGGTAGTTTGAACATAAATACAAAAAGAGATGGGCTTCCCAGGTGGCTCAGTGGTAAAGAACATGCCTGCTAATGCAAGAGACGTAAGAGACAAAGGTTTGATCCCTGGGTCATGAAGATCCCCTGGAGTAGGGCATGGCAACCCACTCCATTATTCTTGCTTGGAAAATCTCATGGACAGAGGAGCCTGGCAGGCTATATATAGTCCATAAGGTTGCAACGAGTTGGACACTACTGAAGCAATTTAGCATGCACATACACATAAAAAGAGTTCTGATTTCAAATCATGAAGAATCTGGAAATAAATACCAGAGATCTAGAGTTTCAAACATTAAGAAAAATTAAAAATTGGCAGTAGCATACAGAATAATGAAAATGTTATCAATGAGAACACTAAAGGGTTAACCTTATTTTCTTCTTTGAATTTATAAGCTGATTCTTCTTCAGAATCAGCTATCTTTACATAACCTATTGTTCTTGTAACTCTAGGCTTCCTTCTGACATCAAAAATGACAGAAACATAAAAAACTGCAAAAAGGAGAAAGACAGAACTTTGAAGTAATGGCAAGAAATAACTATACCATATCAATTTTTTTTTATATTTAGTAATGTACAACATGGATGAAAAATGAAAATACATTTTATAATTCTCTATTATTACAAACTCTAAATCAGTGAAAGTGGCTCTAAAGCCATACAAATCTTTAGAAAACCTTGAGAAACGTTCACGTATTTTGTTAACCGATCATTCTATACTTACTATATTGATTTATGTTTCTCATGGTTTATGGTCTCAAAAATGTCAAAAATGGGACCCCTGGAAGCTGAAAAATAGACATCAAGTAGTTAGGGTCAAGCCATATTACCTACTGTGAGTAAAAATTTCAGGAGTTAAAATTGTGAATGAAGAGATAAAATAAAAGTATTGATTTTTTAAATCTCACATTTAAATGCCCTCATGGTGATAATTCAGTGTAATGCTCTATAAAATTTGGGAAATTTATCAACAGTCTAGTGGTCACCAAGTAGATGAAGCCAAATCAATCCATAACCTCACTTCATCTCTGTATCTCTATTCATTTCCCACCTCTCTCTGTATCTATCTTTTGTTTGATAGAAAAATATGGATATACATAGCATACATATTCCAATGGATTTCTTTTTTTTAATTGTCTTTAGTTTTACCTTTAATTTTTTTTTACTGTGATTCCTTTTTAACATTTCAGTATGCTGCTGCTGCTGCTGCTAAGTTGCTTCAGTCGTGTCTGACTCTATGTGACCCCATAGAGGGCAGCCCACCAGGCTCCGTCCCTGGGATTCTCCAGGCAGGAACACTGGAGTGGGCTGCCATTTCCTTCTCCTATGCATGAAAGTGAAAAGTGAAAGGGAAGTTGCTCAGTCGTGTCTGACTCTTAGCGACCCCATGGACGGCAACCCACCAGGCTCCTCCATAGGCTTTTCCAGGCAAGAGTACTGGAGTGGGGTGCCATTGCCTTCTCTCTTGTCAGCTAAAGAAAGGAAAAAGAATTACAAAAAAAAGAAAGAAACATGAGTTTGGAGACATAGGTGTTAGAACTGTAAGTCTGATTCCTTCTGATCCAAGGCTTTCTCTTCAACACTCTCAATTTTTCTGTAAACTTGTTTGACCTTTTTTATGTTTAAGACTAATTAATGCACTAAATTTTCTCTTAAGACCAATTAACACTGTAATTTACACTTTTTTTTTTCCTAAGTATGGGTATCTGCTTCACTGTGTTGCTTCCCTCTCAGTCCTGTTATAAGCAACAGAAAAAAGTCTGATCTAACAATTTTTATAGAGCATACTGTAAAATATTTACCTGTTGAATCATTATAGCAACTCCAGGAGCTAGATTTTTTTTTATCATTATCTTTCTGTAGTTGAAGAAACACTCATACATCCATTCATTCCTATACCCACTCAACAGTGTAAGGAGAAACTGTGCTGTATATCTTTGGTTGTCTCACAATACTGTACTTCAAGACCAGACCAACGTGTAGGTAATATAATCAATAGAGAGCATGTGAGCTTCTTAAATTTTTTCTGCACATACTCTAACTAAGAGATGGGACGGAAGGAATTCATTATCTCAACATCATTAGCTTTTTCCTATTTTTGTGACATCAATATGAAAATTGAACCCAAGAAAATCTACATTTTAATGTTTGAATAGAAATAGTTATTTTTCTTTGTAAGCAATTACATAAAAGGTAAAAATCATATAAATTTTAAAAAGGATAGAGAAAATTTATAATGCTCAGAATCTTACTATCTAGACAAGCTAGACATTAACAATAGGCAAATATATTTAAAAATCTTTATTATGAGTTTTATGTGTGTATGTTAACAATAAAGTATATATTTCCAAATGATTGCTTTTGATTTTTCATGTCAATAAATACATATCTACATTGTTACGCTCACTAAATGAATATTTTTTCTACTGTATGTGTTACATAATTTATCAATCTCTACTTTATTTAAATAAAGGATACTATACATCAGAGCTAGGTATGTGTAAGCAATATTGTATGTGATGGAGAGAAAAGGTATTTACAAAGATATTTCAAAGGAGAAGATTCAGGAGAAACATCATAGAACTCCAAGTCTAAGATTAGTTTGCGTGGAAGACCCACTTACTCAGTTTTCAAATACAGCTGAAGTTCAAGGTCACAGGGTCTGTGTGTGTGGTAGGGGCAAGTGCCATAGGCAAGGTGTTGAGCCATAATTTGTCAAACATCTGTATTCTCCTTCCATGCTCACACATGTTTAAAACAAACTTCAACTAAAAAAAAAAAAAAGAACTTTTTTTAGAGGTGACAGTATTTTGATGTTATCTCAAATACTTAAGTAAATTTGACTCGGATCTCAAATATTTACCTTATGAACAATATTTGACACCACATTGCTATAGTGTTCACTGATGGTAAATTATGGTAATCCCTTGTTCCTTCAACTCTTGCTCTCCAAACTTTTACTATCTGCACTTCAGAGCCAGAAAGATTAGAAAGCAACTTTGGATAAATTCCTTCCTAGTAAAAGAGTTGCTGCTTGCTGTCTGAAATTTAGGAATCTAATCAATTCAGATAATACTTCCTCTCTTGCTATCTAAACTTGATGGCTGAGTATTCTATATTGGCCCAGAACTCAATATATTGCTAGGAGATGAATACTTTAATCAACTCACAAGAGCATATTTCATGAGGGAGAAGGAAGGTTAGAACAAAACAGTGTAGATTTAAGAAAACTTAGTAGATCTTTATGTTTAACTGTGATCAGACAATGGATTATGAATTAACGAAAAGATCTATCACTCTGTAAGAGAACTGAGAAATGACTTGGGGAGTGGGAATGAGAAAGAGATTACATAGAGCAGAAAAACTTTGATATTCTATCAGTTAAAAAAATCTCTCCTAATTATTCTTTAATGAAATGAATATATAATTTCCTACTTTCCTTCCTCCCTCATTTTTTTTTTGCTTCCTCTTTTTGTTTGTTGGTTTGTTTATTTTTTGATAATCTAAGTGACAGTTCTCATCATTGTCTCTGTATAGTATTTTATTATCTGAATGCTCGACTCAACTAGAGGCATAAGTGAAAGCAAGGCAGCTAATGAAACCAGAATTCACTTCGTAAACGGGGAAACATCTGGAAGACTTCGGGTAATATTTTGCTTCTTCAGCTGGTGTCTTGTTTGCCCTTTGCTTCTGATCTGCTCCTAGATTTTCACATATGAGACAAAAATTACTTTAACTAAAGCAATGTTTCTCAGTCTTGCTGGATCATGAGCATTGCCTGGGGACAACTGGTTAAATGCACAGACCCAGGCATCACTGAATCAGAATTTCTAGGGAATTGGTTTGGAAATGTGTGTTTTTAGCAAAGGTCTCAGATGATTCTTATGATCAGATGAGTTCAGAGCTTACTGGACTAAGATATAGACATTTGTGACATGATCTAAAAGCAATTCTATCCATGAGTCAGTGGTACGGAGTCCCCAGTATCTGTAAGGCATGAACAGCTCCAGTGCTTCATATGAGGACCTGAAACCTTCCCCAAAGTCATGAACCTTAGCACTATCATTCATAAGCTTTCATGTCCACCATCGAAATAAGCTGCCCATTTCCTCTCCTGCACCAGAAGATTCCAAATCAGTAGGTCTAGAGGAGGGCAAAGAATAGCTTGAGAAGCACAGATAAATTGTCATCCATGATCCCTGCTTGAAGACCAGCTTTAGGCAAAATATTAAAGTAAGCACAACCGCTTGCAATTAACTCTGTCTCTGTTTCTCTCTCTTGAAGTAGCCTTACAGTAACCCTCACAAGGGTTTGAATTGCCGGGCAGTCTCTTCTGGATACCTATCATCTGTCTCTCCTCTTTCCCCCAGTGTTTCATCCCTTCTTCCCATTTCAGCATAAAACTCTCAGATAGTCCTCTCCCAGCCGTCACTGGGAGGTCTCCCAGTGCTGAGGTCTCCCTAAATTTCTCCAGTCTGTTAAGGTACCTCCCTTGGGCTTCATGTCTTTTCATTGAAAAACTATCCCCTTGGATATGTCAGGTATGCTTGAAAATGTGGATGTTTAAGCCATAAGCTCTTATGCTGTCACTATCCACTCACCTGCCCAAGCAAACTCTGGACATTTTTCTTGATTGCCTTCACTTTTTTCTCAACATCATAATCATAGGCAGGTTTTGTCACTTCTTTATCAAGTACATCCATTTGCCTGAATCTACTGACATTGTCCTGTTTCTTAAACAAATCTCTTGATTTCTTCCCCCCACAAAACATACAAGCAAATAAACCCTGCTCCCACCTCTGACTTTCCCTTCCCAGTCAACAACAACATCATGCATTCTAGAATCTTATGGCAAAATAACCTGGAGTCTTCACCTCCTCTCTAACCTCCTACCTGCATCCAATCCATAAGCAAAGTCTCTCGGTCCTACCTTTAAAACATAACCCACATCTGAGCACCCCTCCCTCTCCTTGATGTCACCACATTGGTCTTAGCCACATCGAGTATTGCCTCAAATACTGCAATGACTTCTCTTTTTTGTTTTTACTGTTGCCACCACTTGTTGATCATGCTCCATAAAGGAAGTAGAATCAACGTTCTGAAATAGAAACCACTATACCACTCACTCCTCTTCCAGTGGCTTTCCACGCACTTAGAATAAAATTGAGCCTCCTTTCAGTGGTCCCCTGAACCCTGTATCATCTGGTTGCACCTGCCTCTCTACCCTCATTTCCTACCCATGCCTCTCCCATTCTTTCTGCCCAGCCACATTGGTCTTCTTACTGAGGATATTTGCCCTTGACTGTTCTCTCAGCCTGCAGTGCTTCTCCCTAAGGTTACTGGGACTCTGACACCTTCACCTCAAGTCTCTGCTAATCAGTCTCCCCCCTCGGAAAGTCCTGCCACCTGGCTGGGCTACTCAAAGTGCTTCTTAGCCAGGAACAGTCCCCATGTATGCCTCTTTTCGTGGCATCTTGTTTGATTTGGCATTTGTCCCCGTTTTGTTGTGCTTTTTAAAAAATTTTTGAAATAAAATATAATTAGAAATAGAAACAAAAACTTACCTAGGTTATGTTTGAGTGGCCTCCATTTTGATCTTCTGGCTCTTGCTATGATCTGATCTGTCTGGTGACCTATGAGGCTCGTGTGCAGTGAAGAGTTCACATTGCAACATGTAATTAAATCTGAAAGGCCTCCAGAGATTACTTTCTCTCTGACTCTTTCCAGAAACAATATACCTAAAACTTCCATTTCAAACATAAACACAGAGGGTTTGCTAATGAACAAATTGTGCTCAGGCACTTAAAGTCCCAGTTATTGGGTGGTGGTGGTGGTGGCTGTTCTTCAGTTGCTAAATAATGTCTGACTCTTTTCAATCCAATGGATTGCAGCACAACAGGCTCCTCTGTCCTCCACTATCTCCTGACAGTTTGCTCAAATTCATGTCCATTAAGTCAATGATGCTATCTAACAGTCTTATCTTCTGCCACCCTCTTCTCCTTCTGCCTTTAATCTTTTCCAGCATCAGGGTCTTTTCCAATGAGTCAGCTCTTTGCATCACGTGGCCAAAGTATTGGAGCATCAGCATCAATCCTTCCAATGAATATTCAGGGTTCATTTCCTGCACCAGGATTGACTGGTTTGATTTCCTTGCAGCCCAAGGGACTCTAAAGAGTCTTTTCCAGCATCACAATTTGAAAGTATAAATTCTTCAGCACTCAGCCTTCTTTATCTTTCACATCCACACATGGATGTGAAAAACCATAGTTTTGACTATATGGACTTTTTGTCAGTAAAGTGATGTCTTTGCTTTTAATACACTGCCTAGGTTTATCATAGCTTTCCTTTCAAGGAACAAGTGTCTTTCAATTTCGTGGCTGCAGTCACTGTTCACAGTGATTTTGGAGTCCAAGGAAATAAAATCTGTCATTGTTTCCACTTTTTCCCATTCTGTTTGCCATTGGGAGAAGGTAATGGCACCCCACTGCAGTACTCTTGCCTGGAAAATGCCATGGATGGAGGAGCCTGGTAGGCTGCAGTCCATGGGGTTGCTAAGAGTGGGACATGACTGAGCGACTTTATTTTCACTTTTCACTTTCATGCATTGGAGAAGGAAATGGCACCCCACTCCAGTGTTCTTGCCTAGAGCATCCCAGGGACGGGGGAGCCTGGTGGGCTGCCGTCTATGGGGTCGCACAGAGTCGGACACGACTGAAGCGACTGAGCAGCAGCAGATGGGACCAGAGGCCATGATCTTAGTTTTTTGAATGCTGAGTTTCAAGTCAGCTTTTTGACTCTTCTCTTCCATCCTCATCAAGAGGCTCTTTAGCTCCTCTTCACTTTCTGCTATTAGGGTAGTGTCATCTGCATGTCTGAGGCTATTGATATTTCTCTGGCAATCTTAATTGCAGCTTGAGCTTCGTCCAGCCTGGCATTTCACATGATTTACACTACATATAAGTTAAATAAGTCAGGTGATATTACGCTGCTTGTTGTACTCCTTTCCCGATTTTGAACCGGTCCATTGTTCCCTGTAAGATTCTAACTGTTGCTTCTTGACCCACATTCAGTTTTCTCAAGAGACAGGTAAGGTGGCCTGGTATTACCATCTCTTTAAGAATTTACACAATTTGTTGTGATTCACACAGTCAAAGGCTTTAGTGCAGTAAATGAAGCAGAAGTAGATGGTTTTCTGGAATTGCCTTGCTTTTTCTATGATCCAGCAAATGTTGGCAATTTGGTCTCTGGTTCCTCTGCCTTTTCTAAAACCAGCTTATACATCTGGAAGTTCTCAGTTCACAGACTGCTGACCTAGTTTGAAGGACTTTGAGCATAACCTCACTAGCATGTGAAATGAGTGCTGTTGTTTGGTAGTTTGAATATTCTTTGGCACTGCCTTTCTTTGGGATTGAAATGAAAACTGACTTTTTCCAGTCCTGCAGCCACTGCTGATTTTCCAAATTGGCTGACATATTGACTGTAGCACTTTAACAGCATCATCTTTTAGGAGTTGAAATAACTCGCTGGAATTCAGTCATCTTCACTAGCTTTGTTTGTAGTAATGCTTCCTAAAGTCCACTTGACTTCATACTCCAGGATGTCTGGCTCTAGGTGAATGGCCACACCATCGTGGTTATCTGGGTCATTAAGACCTTTTTTGTATAATTCTTCTGTGTATTCTTGCCACTGCTTTTTAATCTCTTCTGCTTCTCTGAAGTCCTTACCATTTCTGTCCTTTACCATGCCCATCCTTGCATGAAATGTTCCCTTGATATCTCCAGTTTTCTTGAAGCCTAGCTTGAAGGCTCAGTAAAGAATCTGCTTGCCAATGCAGGAGACATGGATTTGATCCCTAGTCTAGGAAGATTCCACATGCCACAGAGCAGCTAAGCCCATGTGTCACAACTATTGAGTTGTCTTAAGTAGTTTAGCTTTCTTAATGACTAAAGCCACAGTGATTAGATGTCCTAGATTTCTCAGGATAATCTACCTAAGAGAATGTTTGTTTTTATCTCATTGTTTTTATACTTGTCTGCACTCTTATTCCCAATCTTGGTCTCAGTGAAACGATTCCCTCACTCTTTTTTTCAATGTATTTATTGTAATTGGAGTATAATTACCTTACAATATTGTGATGGTTTTTGCCATACATCAACATGAATCAGCCATGAGTAGGCATGTGTCCCCTCCATCTGAACTCCCTTCCAAATCCCTCCCCACCCCATCCCTCTAGGTTGTGCCAGCTCACCAGCTTCGGGTACCCTGCTTCCTGCATCACACTTGCACTGGTCATTTATTTTACATATGGTAATATACATGTTTCAATATACATGCTATTCTCCCAAATCATCCCCTACTTTTAATTTACAATTGATGATGGTCTGGCCAAAGCTTATTGACTGAAGCTTCAGTCTGAAGATTGGTGCTACGAAATATAATTGCTACACATTTACCCCAATGCATCATTATTTATTTTGAAATAAAAGTTTCTCAGTATGCCAATAATCTTCTCACTTAAAATGCAGAGCCATGTATTACAATTATAATACATGTATAATATATATTCTAATAGTATAATTCTAATACTTTCCTTGTATGTTCCTTAACTCACTTTGTGTGTGTGAGAGAGAAATTTTCAAAAAGAAAACTTTTTGATTTAACTTATTTTGTTAACATTCATGAAAATACACTGACATGAAAACAGAATAAAGGAGATCAACTTGAAAAAAAAAAGCCCTGTTACTTAGTGTTTCCTTGCATGCTCCTGCCCCCTGGTAGAGGCAGCCCCTGCTACCAGTTAGGTATGTAGCCTTCCGGACACTTTTATGCGTTTTCATATATAGTTTGGTTTTGACTGAAATGTTTGGATAGGCCCTGTCTCTTACTGATTCAGATCTTTTGGCATTAACTCTGCAAAGCAAGTCAATTGTTAACCTTACAAGTCAACTCCTCCTTACCTAGAAGGGAGCCATAGGCATTCATAGGGATTCAACTAACCTAGTCATCTCTGATTGAATTTTGGAAATAAATGGGTTTTCAGCACGTAACTTCTCAGTACATTTGATAGTCAGTAAGCAATCACTAAAGAAACTAACAACTGAGTTGAAATTAGCTGGCCCTCTCTCTCGCCACAGAGGCCTAGTATTGTTGCTACCTCCAACTGCAACTTCTGACAGAATGAAGGGATTGATGGGAAAGGTCTGCTAAAGCCATTCATATAACAAGTAGGATTTTCCATCAGTGTGATGACATCACATCATAAATAAATAGAAACATTTTGGAAAATGGTCATAATTTGATGAGACTATAAATGGCAGACATTAAGAGCAAGAGTGTTGTAATTAGAGGAGGTGACATTTACACCCCAACTGACCACCAACTAAGTTCAGAATTAATTTAGGTATTAATTAATTGTATTGCCTTGTACCAGCCTCTCTGAGTCTTAGTATTCTTTTCTGTAAAAATGGAAAAATAGTCACCCTTACCTCAGAGTGATGTGAGCATTAAATGAGATACTGTGTACAGAGTGATTAGCTCAGCACCCAGCTTGTAGAACTTCTGAAATGAGCCTCAAAGAAGACACTCAAAGAGTGACTCTGTTACTCTATTGATTTGCATAAATAATTCTTTACAGTGCTTTCTTTCACTTTGCTTACTGTAAAGATCTCAATATACTATGGTTGTTTTATGTCCTAGAACTCCAAAGACAGTCAAAACTCCAAATACTACCATTATCAGTATGATCATGTTTGTAGAGAAAAAAGATATTTTAAAGTTCTCCACATCATTGATGTCTAAGGTGATTGTGCATATGCAGGGGGTAGTAAAGATACTCCACTTGGATGAACAAAGAAATATTAGAGTCTTTACATCAATTTTCTTTCTTTTGCATTTCAACTTTGCATTAGTGCAAAAGAATGTGTATAGAACTTATAAATAGTGCTTGCTTTGGCAGCACATATACTAAAATTGGAACGATACAGAGAAGATTAGCATGGCCCCTGCGCATGGATGACACGCAAATTCGTGAAGCGTTCCATATTTTTAAATAAAGTACCGTTGGCAACTTACGATTAAAAAAAAAAAACTTATAAATAAATGTACTAGTATCACAGAGGCATATTTCTGAGTATACAAAGTTTTAGAAGCCATTGTTATAGAAAAGGAGCTGGCACACTACATACAGTCCATGGGCCAAACCTGGCCTTGACTTATTTTTATAAATAAAGTTTTATTGGTATATAGCTGTATCAATTTGCTTACATATTTTCAATGGATGCTTCTGTGCTATAGTGGTAAAGTAGCATAGTTACAGCAATGACAAGATGGCTTGCAAAGCCTAAAATAATTGTTACCTGACACTTTAAAGTTTGCCAACATGACAATGGAGGATGGTTTTATAAGAGGAAGGATATAATGTACACTGAAATTTGTTTTTAATACCTTTCCACACCAGTATTACCAAATCCACTTGGCAACTCTAAAAAGTGGTAGGTTATGGACCAGCAACATCAGCATCATCTGGAAGCTTGTTTGAAATACAAATTCTTGTGTCTCACTTCAGACCTTTCAGAATCTGCCTTTGAACAAGACCCATAGCAGTTATGTGTGAACATTAAAGTTTGAGAAATAGCAGTTGTACCTCTATAACTCTCAGGTTAAATATTAGTGGACTGCTTGGAACCTCCAAAGAACCTTAAGTGGATATTAGTTTTAGATTTCTCATTGTATGTATATTTGCTTCTGCATTGCACTGATGAACTGACTTGCCATATATGTATAGAAAACCAGGGCAGCTGGCATGGTCTGGCTCTCCTCCAATTCATGTTTAAATATGGAAAGGCTAAGTCAACCATGCATAAGCTTTGAGGCGTCTCTCTTTTATTAAAATATAAAAAAAGGTATCTTGTTCTTGAAGCTTAAACCATGGCGATGTGTTCATTGGTGAAGAAACTTGTAGTGAAGGACTATGATCTCTAGATTTTGTTGTTCATAGTGTTTTAGTTTTTTGTTTGTTTTAAGGTTTTTCTATATTGAATTATTAGTTGATTTACTTTGTTGTGTTAGTTTCAAATGTATAGCAAAATGATTCAGTTATACACACACACATACATATATAGCTATTCTTTTTCAGATTCTTTTCCCTTATAAGTCATTACAAAATATTGAGTATAATTGCCTGTGCTAAACAGTAGATCCTTGTTGGTAATCTATTTTATACATAGGAATGTGTATATGTTAATCTCAAACTCCTGTTTTATCCCTTCCTCTCTCTTTCTCCTTTGGTGTGCTTAGTTACTCATTCACGTCCGACTCTTTGCAACCCCATGGACTGTGGCCTGGCAGGCTCCTCAGATTATGGAATTCTCCAGGCAAGAACACTGGAGCAGGTTGCCATGCCCCCCTCCAGGAGATCTTCCCAACCCAGGGAAGATCAAATCAAACCCAGATCTCCTGCATTGCAGGCAGATTCTTTATCATCTGAGCCACCTGGGAAGCCCTTCCTCTTTGGTAACCATAAGTTTTTCTATATTTGTGGGTCTATTTTTTAACTTATTAAAATTCTGTAAGAAGATTAAAAACACATTTATCTATCCTTCCACCTCACAAGGAAGAAACAAATGAAGAATTCCCTGCAAGAGAGCAGTCAGAACAGAATGAACTTCCCAAGCACACAAGCTGACCCACTGGGCCAGGCACCTGGCTTGGGAGCTGAAGTCTGATCAGGCCCGCTGTGCCTTCTGGGTCAGAACCAGCCAACCCCTTCTTTTCTTGAGGTTCTGTCTTGGGGTTTTCAGTTTTCCTAATGAAGTATTAATGAGGTGGGTGTAATTTATTGAAGAGGGCAAGGTACACTTGCTGGGCCTGAAGTTGAGTTATGTTTCCTGAAAGAAAAAGAAAGTTATGAAATAAATCATCCCCTCTTTAATTAGCAGCTTTGGCTAGCCGACTTGAAATGACTGAGCAAAGTGGGAAAATAAGCCAGGAGTTTTTCAGAAACCCAAACATGGGTCTCATTTGCTACTCACTGAGATTTATGCAGTTTGGGGTAAACATGTTGGGAGATCCAAGTCAGTTACGTGAAGCACTACAGTGAAATGCTCTCCTTCTGCTCTGGATAAACCTTAAATGAGGTTTCTTCCCATTTAATTCCAGTGTTATGCTAAAAATGAAAAAGGACCAAGAACATTAGGGAGGAGAGGCAGCAAATTAGCACATCTTCCAATATTTTCCAGTACCCTCCTACCTGCTTATCAGTAAGTTTTCCTTCCATGTATCACTTTTACTTTCTCCGCCAGAATGTGTATTCTCTAATTTCTACAGCACAGGCTGTTGGCCATCACTTCATCTAAGCCAGAGGCATAGCACTCTGTATATGATCAGTACATTGAAAACACATGTCATCTCAGCTCAGGTCAGTTTCTGCTGAGCCTTGTAGAACGTGCCAGGTACTGGGCCAGAGGGATATGGAAACAAGTCTGTGAGGTAGAGGGTCACAGATGATGTTAGAGGAGAAGAATTTTTGAGCATTCACAGGAAAAAAGAGAATTGATTTTGGACAAATTTTGACTTATTTACCATGCTGGTTAGAGTACATTTATATTATTTTCTTCATTTCTCAGTACAGATCATGTTTAAATGCTCAAAAGAACTTTGGCCCATTGCCCCCCCAACTACCTGCACTTAAAAACGACACAAGTAAAATGTACATGTTCTTCGTCCTGATATTTCTCAGCAAAGCCCAGTAGTGCCCTCAGGCTGAGTTTGAACCTGGCCCTCCTGGGGTTAGTATCTACCTTCTGTGGCCTAAAATGGTTTCCTGCCTTGAAGAAAAATGATTTAACAAGCTTTGTGTACATGACTGCCCAAAACGTTTTGGTAAGCTAAATGTGAAAGAATCAAAAACAAATAAATTACGCTTTCTTGAACATACATGTGATTTTAAGAGAAATGAGTCTGTCCTCAAGCATTTTGTTCTCCTGAACTTTCTGTCTGGACTCCACACCTTACCATGTCCCTGGAAGGAGACAGTGCAGCCTGACATTTCTATGCCGACAATGTGAATCTATTAAAAACTGTAACTTCTTTCCTGCCTCCTGTTGACAGATTTTGTGAGGGATCAGCCCAAAGGAGCCCACTCTTAGTTTCTAAATCATCCTTCCCCCAGTGGTTGCTCCTCACTGCTCCCACCCAACCCCCACCACCGAAACTCAGAGTAAGCAAAGATTTCCCATACTTTCCTAGAACGTGCTCATTCCCCTAACTCAGGCCTCAAAGAAAAAAAATTTCCCCTAACAGCCCCCATTTTAGAAAACTGAAAAGACAAAGGCTCTGAGGCATTTTCTCCCGCTGCCGAGCTGTCATGAAGTCTGTAGGTCACATTTTTCTCTTTACATACATCCTGTCCACTTTGTCAGCTAGTACTTCATATTCATGAAATTCAAACCGTGATATTCCACGCCCTTCCATGCCTCGCTTTGGAAGAAACAAACTGCTTTCCCAGAGGCCAATGTCTCTCCCACTCCCTTGATTAAGGCTGCCGTACCCACCTGCTGCAGAGAAAGCAGAGGTGATTCAGAAATGGGCACGGCCTCCTGGAGCTGGGGGCCAAGGGCTCATTTGAGGAAGAACAGACCACTAATAAATTGCACGGTCATTACCCTTTATGCATACTTGTTCTAATAGGTGTCGCAGATTCCTGCCTCCTAATAAGGAAAGGAAGTTGAAAAACACATAAATTCTCTCAAGGGAGTCAGACAGCCCGAAGCCACGATCAACAGCTGCGAACGTTACCATGAGCACAAAAGCAAAACAGGACTTAAAAAAGTGATACATTGCCAGGGATTTTGGCAAGATTTCCTTGGATCCAGACTATGTTTTGCACAGTTTCAGTTGAAAAGAAGAGCAGCGCGCCTGCCTGCCACATGTGACGGAATTCAGAATTAAATAAACAGTGGCATTAATTGATCTAAAAGGGATTCACTGAATGCAGCCCAGTGTTGGCCTCTACACCAAAGATTTGTTTGTTTGCTTAGTGCTTATTTTAACTTTTTCTTTTCTCTCTCTTTCTCTCTCTCTCTCTCTTTTTTTTTTAAGTCTCAGGAGTTCATGTTTTGGCACAAGATGGAAGTGTTCTGTTTGATTGGTTGTTTTTTGCTTTTTTATTTTTGTCCAATGCCACAGTGTCCCTAACTCTAACTTTTGAATGTTCGAGGGTTTGCTTGGGTAATGATTCTTTCTCCTCTCTCCTTTCTTCCTTTCCTTCTTTTCTAGGATTTAGTTTCTCTAAGATGATCTAGAGATTTGCTAGAGATGTGCTTTGCTTATTTATGGTGATGGCAAAGGGGAATTCAGGTGCCTCTTTAAGAGGCCATTAGTCTACCCTCCAGAGAGTTTATGGGCTTAAGAAGAAAATCCATGAGACTATATAGGACTGGAGTTTAAAGTAGATCCCAAAGTCCAGGGCCACAGATATTAATTTCTTGTGTATTTTGATTTGGTCCTAATTTGCTTTTGACTTTTGTTAAGACCCAGTCTTTCATATGAGCTACAATTTGTTTCTCACAAAGGATGCGTTCCAAACTTTATTTCATAGCAACTGTTTTGTTTCATCTAGACTTGCTCACTCTGATTTTGAGAAGTTACTTTTGAGAAGAATGTGTGATTCTGATTTTCTTTTAAAGTGATTTGTCTCATTCACTTTTGTACAAAGTGATATTGAGTATTGAGTTCCTGGAAGGTTCCTTATCTGAATACAGAACCCCACAGAACTGGATCACTTTCTTTTTTTTTTTTTTGCTCTATTACTTCCCAATTTTTTAAATGGTTGTTCTGAAATGCAGAATAAATGAAAGTCTCCTTTTACCCCCTTCTGGGGACCATTTTTCCCTTGCCAAACTGGAAAGTAAGTCCAAGAGCATAGGAAGTCAGGCCTATGCTCAATTCACTAGTATCCAGCCAGGCAGTTTTCTTTATTTGTCCATTTTTATGTCATAGACAAAGAAACTAAGATATTTTACAGAGCTCTACATTTAGCTAAGGACACATAGGCAATCATGCAGAAACATAATGACTAAAATCCCAAGGCCAGTGGTCTTCAAAATATTCTAGGAAATTAAAGATTTTGAAATAGTGTTTCAGATGTAGAAACCTTCAATTCCAAATGAATAGCTTTTGGAAAACTATCTGGCAATATCTATGAACAATACATGTAGGCTTTCTATACATGCACACATCATCTTTCTACACACACATGTAATCTACACATGTAATCCACACAGTACATGGGATCTTTCAGCATACACACGTTCTTTGTTGTTTAATGAATCATTCAGTTCTGTGGGGTTCTGCATAAATGAGTTATGCATAAGGCTTAATTAGAGAAGAAAGAAAAGTCAGGCCAGTTGGTGACCCCCTCAGAGAAGGAAGGGTGCAGCAGAGCAGAGGCTTTGAATATCTCATCTGTATTTGTAACGTTTTGTTTCTTCATGTGGATGGTTAGTACAAGAGGATCATCATATTATTATTTACACTCCTATATGTCTGAAACATTTCAAAAAGGCTTAAAGAGCATTGAACTTGACAATGTTTTGAAGCCTGGAGGCTAGTAGGTTACTACAGAGTAGTAATTCCAATGGGGAACCACTGGGTGATAGAGATGGAGAACAATATTCCCAAAGATGTCACACTTACATTCTCACAGCTGGGCCTCGCAGCTGCCCTCTGTACAAAAAAAACATCATGACATCCCAAAGAAGAAAACATTTTAATTTTTGAATACATGACAGTCCATAAATCTTTATAGTATGTGAATTAGCACTGGCACAAATTGATCAAAAAAGAGATTTGGTTACAATTATTGTAAAATATAGGTCACATTTCTATTTGCTCATAAACTTTATAACTGTTAGTCACAATAGAAGCTACAGTGAGCATCATCTCATAGAAAATCTGCTGTCACTACTGGTAATCAGGTCAATTAGATGTGCTGTCCCCCCGGCTCTACCATAGTGACCAAGTAAGCACTTAACCATGGACTTCAAGAGTAAACAAGACACCAGAGTCGCCTGGCATAACCCTCCCTTCTGCAGGGATTTTTAAGGAAGCGGATTCAGAGAGTCTGAATGCCTCTTCTCCATTCCTACCTTCTGCATTTTGGACTGTATCACACCTGACACCATAAATCACAGGGCCTCTTCCCAGCACACTTCAATTAAACCATCATCCTAAAACATCAGCTTGCTTAATTATATTTAATTCCCTAAACTTTCTCCTGTGGTAGGACATGAAATGCAACTGGATATTGCTTTCTCTTATAAATATTTGGAAGAGCTGTACTGGAGTGTTAGAGTAAGTATCTATTCCCAGTCAGAGGAAGCTGCCTCTCGGTGGTGGTGAACCATGGCCGCTTGCCACCAGGACCAGTCATCTATCACTTTACTGCAGAATGAGCTGTAACATCTAGAATGTGCTGCTCCTCTTAAAGACTCAGAATATTACTCAGAAAGTTACTTCAAATACAGTTTATTGGCATGGTCAGATCAACTCAATGTGGCTACATATAACTGCTAGGTTATTTTGATCTTTGTTTACATATAATGACTTATTTTGCATTAACAGAGGTGTTTTGTGTTATAAAATGCTCTGACTTCTGACAGCAGCAGGAAAGCGAGCAAGATTGTAAAGTGCGCTAAAGCTGTCCCCGGGAGGCAGGCTGAATAGGAAACACTGAGGCAGACATGCTGGCCTCCTATGTGTCTACTCTCAAAGGGAGAGGAAGGCAGGAAGAGGAAGCTGGCCCCTAAAGACAAAAGAGAGAGGACAAGGCAAAGCTGGATGCAGCAGGCTCATGGAGAAAGGCCATTGGGTCAGACAACTCACAAGGCATGATCCAGGAGCTCTGACTGCTGGTGAGATGTAAACCTGGGTTTGCTTGTTTTCTTTTATCTCACAAGACCTCATTCTTATCAGCTGAGGTGGAGCATAAAGATTAAGCAAAATAAGGCAAGAATAATTCTAGGATATGTATGCAATGACAAGTTGGTTTTATGTTTCTTCCTACCTGTGTGCAATGTATTGGTTTACTTATTTTTGGAACGGAATCAGTAATTTGTCATATCTTTAATGCACAACTAAAGTCATCTTTTTCCTCCCTGAACCAGCATCTTCCCTTGAACCATCATCTCCTCCTTAATCACTACCCTATATAGTGAGGCCTTCCAACCCATAACCATTAAAACTCAAGAACTATGATCTTGCTCACTCCCCAACAACACCACCTAAGCATTGCTTCTTGAGAAAATAAGAAATGATTGGCTCAAGAAGCAATTACTGGCTTTTATAATGTCAGTTTATTAAGATATATTTACATATGTTTTATATATACATATATTTTATATATAGATCTATAAAATAAAATTTACTATTTTTAAGTATACAATTCAGGAGTATTTAAAATACAGAATTGTGCAACCATCAATTGTTTTTATCACCCAAAAGTGAATGCCTGTGACATTTATAGGTCATTCATAATCCATCCTTAGCAACCACTAATCTGTATTTTGTCTATGGATTTGCATATTCTGGATATTTCATATACATGTAAACATACAACATGTGGACTTTGGTGTCTGGCTTCTTTCACTGAGCATGATATTGTGACGGTTCAATCATGTCATAGCATGTACGAGCGCTTTGGTTCTTTTTCTGGCTGAATAATATTCTACTTTATGGCTATACCACATTTTGTTTATCAACTCAACAACTGACGGATGTTTGGATTGTTCTACTTTTTGGCTACTGTGAACAATGCTGCTGTGAATATTTACTTACAAGTTTTTATGTAGATCCAACAAGTCCATTCTGGATATTTAATATACATGTAAACATACAACATGTGGACTTTGGTGATCAGCCAAAGGAGATCAGTCCTGGGTGTTCTTTGGAAGGAATGATGCTAAAGCTGATACTCCAGTACTTTGGCCATCTCATGTGAAGAGTTGACTCACTGGAAATGACTCTGATGCTGGGAGGGATTGGGGGCAGGAGGGGAAGGGGACGACCAAGGATGAGATGGCTGGATGGCATCACGGACTCGATGAATATAAGTATGAGTGAACTCCGGGAGATGGTGATGGACAGGGAGGCCTGGTGTGCCGCGATTCATGGGGTTGCAAAGAGTCGGACATGACTGAGTGACTGAAATGAACTGAACTGATACTCTTTCCAGAAATATCTATTAAAAAAAATTAGTTATTTTTAAATTGAGTTATTTGTGTATTGTCGGATTGTATGAGTTTATATATTATGTATTCACATGCTTTATCAGATATAGGATTTGCATATAAGATATAAGTATTTTCTCCCATCCTGTGTATCATCTTTCACCTTCTTGATGCTCTTCTTTGCATCATAAAAGTTTATAATTTTGATTCAGTTTGTGTATAAATTTTTTCTTTCATTATCTGTGCTTCTGGAGTCATATTCAAGAAACCATTGTCTAATGTAAAGCCATGAAGATTTATCCTTTTTTTCCTAGGAGTTTTACAATTTTAGCTTCTACATTTAGGTTTTCAATTTATTTGAGTTAATTTTTGTATGGTGTGAGGTAGGACTTCAACTTCCATTTTGTGCATGTGGGTATCAAATTTTCCCAGCACCATTTATTGAGAATTTCCCCCATTGAATTGTCTTGGTACACTGTAGATGATCAATTGACCCTAAATATTAGGATTTATTTCTGTATCTGAATTTTATTCCATTGAACTATATGTCCATTTTGACACCAGGACAACACTATCTTACTGTCTTAAAGACTCTGATACTGGGAAAGACTGAAGGCAGAAGGAGAAGGGGACAACAGAGGACATGATGGTTAGATGGCATCACTGATTCAAATACGTTTGAGCAAGCTCCAGGAGATGGTGAAGGACAGGGAATCCTGTCGTGCTGCAGTCCACGGAGTCACAAAGATATGAACATGACTGAGTGACTGAACAACAACAAAGTAAGTTTTGATGTCAACAACTTCAAGTCCTGTTACTCTGTCCTTTTGCAACATTGTTTGAGCTATTCTTGGTCCTTTCTATTTCTGTGTAAAAAAAACTTGGCTTACCTTTATCCCTAAGTCCTGGAAGGTAACCTCTAAACCCTTGGAATTTCTTGAGTGAAAGAAGTATCTTTTATTCCCATTGGGTCCCTTGGACCACACCTGATAGTTTGTGCTAATGTAGTAACTTATGGTGGTCCTCTAGATAGTTTATGCTAAGGAGATAACTTGCGATCGGGATTGGTCATTTCAGAGAGACCAACCACATGATTACCGTGTTGGGTCTTCAAGCCACATGATACAGCCCAACTTCTGGGAAGAGGAGGGGAGCAGGAAATTGAATTTAACCACAGAGGCAATTATTCAATCAATTTTGTCTTTGTAATGCCTCAGTAAAAACTGAATATTGGAGCTTCCCTGGTGGATGATAGTCTTTGAGAATGGTCACATTTTGACGTTAGGAGGGTGGTATATACCTGGGGACAATGAATACTTTCCATTTGGAATCCTCCCAGACTTCACCTGATGTGTCTCTCCCTTTAGCTGGTTTTGATTTGTGGCTCTGATCCTAAAAATAATACTTCCCTGAGTCCTGTGAGTTGTTCTAATGAAATTATCAAACCCCAGTATGGTTGTGGGAACCCCTGAATTTGTAACCAGCCGGTGGGAGGTAAGGATAGTCTTGGAGATATTGATCACAAGTCCA
>SJYC01122153.1:0-20857 GCA_006408675.1 Madoqua kirkii | reverse complement strand
CTTCCCTGAGTCCTGTGAGTTGTTCTAATGAAATTATCAAACCCCAGTATGGTTGTGGGAACCCCTGAATTTGTAACCAGCCGGTGGGAGGTAAGGATAGTCTTGGAGATATTGATCACAAGTCCAGGGATCCCCAAGACTATCCAACCTGGATGTCTTTTAATTGCCATTTCTTTTAAACAACTCTGGCTAGAGCTTCCAGTACAACATTGAATTGAGGTCCCAAGAATAGACATTTTTGTCTTGTTTCTGATCTTAGGAGAAAGTATTCACTCTGGCTTTTTCATAGATGGCCTTGATCAGCCTGAGAAAGTTTACTGCTATTCCAACTTTGTTGAGTCTTTTTATTAAGGTGTTCCAATCTAAATAGGAATTAAATAAGAATCGAGAAAAGATCAACTTCAGGCTAGAGAAAAACAACATACTCTTAAGAGGGGCTGTAAGGGGATAGGGGGAGAAGGCAATGTCACCCCACTCCAGTACTCTTGCCTAGAAAATCCCATGGGCAGAGGAGCCTGGTAGGCTGCCATCCATGGGGGTTGTGTGAAGAGGCAGGCATGACTGAGCGACTTCACTTTCACTTTTCACTTTCATGCACTGGAGAAGGAAACGGCAGCCCACTCCAGTGTTCTTACCTGGAGAATCCCAGGGATGGCGGAGCCTGGTGGGCTGCCGTCTATGAGGTCGCACAGAGTCGGACACGACTGAAGCAATTTATCAGTGGCAGCAGCAGCAGCAAGGGGATAGGGAAGAAAATCCAGGAAAAAAAAAAAAAAACAGAAAAATACGCTTTTCCTTCTCTAGCAACATGAGCACTTGGCCAATTCACTAGGCACCCCATTGGGGCCTAGCTGAGGAACCCTGGTGTGGCATAAAATCAGCACCACTGCACCAACTGAAAACCTTCAGTTGGCAGAGTACCCATTGCAGGGCCAAGTCTCACTGAGTCCTCGGAAATTTTGACATGTTCCTGCTGACACAACTGATGACATACTCATGTGCTTGCTTGACATGTAAACTTCTTGAGATTTTTTTTCAACATCTGTGAAAGAGTGACTGAATTGGCTTCAGTTTCAAAATGTAAAAGATAGAGATTAGGTGATCTGTGTTAACTGTCCCCAGTCTGAGGCTGAGCTAAAAGCTCCCAACTTTCAGCTAGAAGGAGCTCTTGATTTACAATCACACCAGGATGGATTACCTGAAAAAAGCAACCTTCAGGCAAACTGTGATTAACTTGACCAAAGACATCTGGGAGAGCCATCGATGGCCTGAAATTATGACCTTAGTATTCTGGCCTGAAACTAGACACCACTGGAATTGCCTTCCTGCAAGACTCCAGCACAGGGGCCTTTGTTTGGTATTCCAACAGCCTTTTTTTTTTTTTTTTTGGAGCAGTTTAGTAAAAAAACACCTTCACAGGGACAGTCCATGAAGAAACAATCACAACTTCCCAGTTTAGCAGAAGTTGCTTTTCAGAAAACAAACTCCAACTTGCTCAAGTCATGGGAGCAAAACAATGAATGCCTCGATGATTAGCTACTGCTGAATATGTAGGTTTATCAGAGCAGTGAACTAAATATAAAATTTGGTGCTTGAAAAAAAGCAGATGCTCACAATTAGCTGGGCTTTCCTGTTGGATACTGTAAAATCGCAACAGGCTGTCAGAATTCATTTTCAGTTGCTGTTATCAGCCATGAATAAAGGTTGGAGTGAAATGTGAAACAGACTTACAGGTGCTAACACCAGTAATTTATCAGCATGAGGCAGGCTCCTTTTTGTTCTCTGAAAAGCCCTGGGAACCTCAGTCCCTTCTTTTGTGTTGGGGAGCTGATGACCCAACAACAGTCACACAAATAGGACTTGGAAAGAAACTAAAGAAATAAGGGAAAAAAAACCCATGAGCCCTCTTACACAAAGGTGCCTTTCAAGAAAGTATTTGGGCTTAAAACTAAAGTTTTAGAGACCTACCAAATATTTCCTTCTGTGCCTTCTCCTTTCTCCTGGCTATTGCTATGCCCTCTTATCTGGATCTTTTGGTCCTCAGGGGATTTGAACTGATTTTTGTCTTAGCAGGGTACAAAACCTCATGCCAGGAAGGGCAAGAGGCCTGCAGAGCATGTGCCCTTGGGCTGAGAGGATTGTGCTTACATTTATAGAACAAAAATCAACAAATTCACTTATTCCCTTTCTAGTTGGGCCGCCTCGAGGGCACAGAAAATGGGTGAAATGAGAATGTCTAAATTTATAAAATTAAGTCAGTATTCAAAAAAATAATTACAGAGCTAATGAAGCACATAAAAAAAAACAAAACTATTTGTGTCCATGAACTTTCCAAGAAAATTGCTATGGTGGATTTTCACACTTAAGAAACCAGAAGAAAATAAACATAAATTAGGGATTATACTGACCTCAGAAGAATAACAGAGAGTATTAAGTAGCTTTGGAAACACTGAAAATCTTACAGAGTTTAAATCCTTGAATTGAAAATCTTTTGTTTTAATGAGAAACAACAAATGGACATGCTTGGTAACAGCCTCAGTTCTTGGATGAAGTTCTCCTATAGGAAGGGACAAGGGAACAAGTGTACAGAGATGAGCTTTCAGTAGCTCAAAACTGTTGTGAAATAAGCTCATCAATTTAGTTTTTCTCTCAACTTCCCTTAATTTTCCCACAATTTCATTCTTAATATACCTTTTATAGTACTTAAACTTCCTTCCCTAAAGATTTTAAACATGAAAATCATTTTTTAAATAGAGATTTGTTTTTCTATGGGATTATGAAGATTTTTGTGTAAATAATCTAAGTGAGAACCCCCTTTAGTTTGAACCCTTAGAGGTTTCAGTAATTTACAAGGAATGGAGAATATTTTCCTAAAGGAAAATCACCGTTGAAATACAAGCATACCTCATTCTATTACGCTTTGCAGATATTGAATTTTATAAAATGAAAGTTTATGGCAACCCTTTAGCATTGAGCAAGTTTATTGGCACCATTTTAACAGCATTTGCTCACTGGGTGTCTCTGTCACATTTTGGTAATTCTAATATTTCACCATTATTACATTTGTTATGGTGATCTGTGATCAGTGATCTTTGATGTTACCATTGCTACTTATAGAAGGCTCAGATGATGGTCAGCATTGAAATATTTTTAAGTTAAAGTAATACATTATTTTTTAAATATATAACTTATATGGCAACCCACTCCAGTACTCTTGCCTGGAAAATTCCATGGACAGAGGAGCCCAGTGGGCTATAGTCCATGGGTTCGCAAAGAGTCAGACACGACTGAGTGACTTCACTTCACTTCACTTTTATTGAACACTTAATAGTCAACAGTTCAGTGTAAGCATTACTTTTATATGTACTGGGAAGCAAAACAATTTATGTGATGTGATTTATCATGATATGAGCTTTCTACTATGATCTGAAACAGAGCCTGCAACATCACTGAGGAATGCTAATTTGTTGGATATACGTTAAAAGTATTAACTTCAAATTACAGATTATCAGTAAATTCTGGTGATATTTCAAAAACACATTCAGATATCATCCTCTGAGGTTTATTTTCAGGACCACATGTTAAGATTTTTCCATTCTTGAGCCTCTTTAAAGGCCACAGGTTCTAAACTGACTTCTTCATCAGCTCCTTCCCTTTTCCAGTCCTGTGGGCTTCCTGAGCTGGCAAGGGTAAAAAAATAGGAAAGAATCCTTGGTCTAAAGGAAGAAAAGTGTTTCTGCAATTCATTATGGTTGCCCCTCCTTCTTTAAATAGCTTAAACAATGTTGTTAGGCTTTTAAATCCTAGATAGTTTCTAGCTAAAAATGTGTGTTTCATTTGGCATAATGTTAAAAGAGCACAAGCCAGGGATGGGTTTTGTTTTAAATTACAGATTCATTGGGCAAGATACCATGGTAGCAACACCTTGTTCATCTACAACCTGGGGATAATACACATTACATCACAACATTATTGTTAGAACCCAAATAAACAATATCCATTGAAGGCACCTCACAGAAGGTAAAGTGCCTTCCAAACAAGAGTTGTTATCAGAGCTATTTGTGTGAGGCAAGTGAGGGAAGTGTATCAGAGCTCACTTGTAATAGAAATGAGCAAAATTTGCAAGTTACATCAGAGCTCCAGAGAGTAACTCCAGCTTTTAGCGTGGACACAAAAGGTGGTTCCTACAGACATGATCTGCCTCTTTGGTGATGAAATTGACACACAGATTTCCAGAGAATGTGCAGTTAGGCCTTTATTTCAGGTTCATGTGGTCTTTTCTTGACATACAAAGTCCACAAAGGATGCAAGCCTGGTCCTCTTTCTCTAATCCATTCAGCTCCTTCCCTTGATTCTTGCCAAGAATGTGGCAGGACTGGCAGTCAATTGGCACACACTGGGAAGGACATACTGGTTGTTAAATATTGAAATACTGACAAACGGTTGATCAATAATGGTCACTTGCTTGAGCCCCACAGAGTGCTCCCTTGATGCACAGACCTGGTGGCCCAACCATCCCTGAGGTTTGACAATTAGGATGACACTCTTATGGTTGAGTGAGTGAAGTCGCTCAGTCATGTCTGACTCTTGGCAACCCCATGGACTCTAGCCTATCATGCTCCTCCGTCCATGGGATTTTCCAGGCAAGAGTACTGGAGTGGGTTGCCATTTCCTTCTCCAGAGGATCTTCCTGACCTAGGGATCAAATGCAGGTTTCCCACATTGTAGGCAGATGCTTTACTGTCTGAACCACCAGGGAAGTCCTTACTGTTATGGTTGATCAAGACCAACTGGTTAAAATTTTTAACATAAACTATGGAGTGAAAGACCTTAGTCTTTGACTCTTGGCCTCACCATTCCCAATCCTACAGTTGGCAGTTCAGTTCAGCTCAGTCACTCAGTCGTGTCCGACTCTTTGTGACCCCAGGGACTGCAGCACACCAGGCTTCCCTGTCCTTCACCAACTCCCAGTCCAAACTCATGTCCATCAAGTCGATCTTGCCATCCAACCATCTCATCCTCTGTCCAGTGTCTGTCCTAATCCTCAGACCTTATTCCTTACTCCCCTACACTTCATCCCCTCAAAGGTCCAGACTCTTTGTGTCTGGCCTTCATAGTAGGTTTTTTCAGTCATTCTTTATTTAGTTGGATTCCACTGATGAATAGAGGACTGGAAGAGAATGAAGGAGGTGAGAGGCAGAAGCATTCTGCAGAGGAGTCACCAGGAGAAGCATCCAGAGTCAACAAGATCTCATGAAAATCAAAGACTGAGCCTCTCAAGGTCACAAATATTGTAAGATATCTCTCAAAATACTGCCGAAAGTAGCTCTTTTTGCCTCTTTCCTATTTGCTCATTTCTATTCCCCTCTAATCTTAAAAGAAACTAATTATAGAGATTAGATCATGAGGTAATTTAAACTAACTTCTGACTTATGCTCTCCTGAATGCACAGCATGCCTTGCCTAACCTGTGGATTCTTTCCCTAGGTTAAAAGAAGTAGGAATGAAGGATCAAGCAGTTAAAGAAGGACTAGCTGTCTACCCTCAACATTGCCCTTAACAATCCTCAGATAGATCATGCAGGCAAAATAACACCTGAAGCAAGAGTCAGCCAGTTTGCACTCAGTGGAAACCAATGCAGAACCTAACCTCCTGCCTAGACGAGTCACTGTGATTCTTCCCCATTTTCCCCTTTAAAAACTGCACTATACGGTAGGTTCTCATTTGTTATCTATTTTATACATATTGTCAATGTTGTATATATGTCAATCCCAGTCTCCATCCCACTGCCCCTTCTTTTCCCCTTGATATCTGTACATTTGTTCATTACATCTGTATCTCTATTTCCACTTTGTAAAGAAGATCGTTTATACCAGTTTTTTCAGATTCCATATATATGTGTTAGTATGCTAAACTTGTTTTTCTCTTTCTGACTTACTTCACTGTACTCAGTGCTCTGTGGTGACCTAAATGAGAAGGAAATCCAAAAAAAGAGGGGATATATATATATATCTTCCTATAACTGATTCACTTTGCTGTACAGTAGAACTAAAACAACATTGTAAAGCAATGACTATACTCCAAGAAAAATAATAATATTTTAAAAATACAGAAACTGTTATGGCTGAGTAGAATCTTTGGAGTTTCTCTCAGGACATGAGTTCACCTTCTCTCCAGTTTGCTAGCTTTTCTGATTAAAGCACCTTTCTTTTCTATTAACACTTGCCTTTCAAATTATTGGCCTTTTGAGATGTGAGCAGCCAACCTGAGTTCAGAAATAGTATGTCTCCTTCCTCATCCTCTGTTCTATCTGAAAGCCTTCATTCTATTTCCTTGGCTGAAACAGAGTTCATGAAGGGATAATGGGAGAGAAAAAAAAACCCATGTGGAATAAAGATTTGCTTTCCCATGGAATTGTGAGTTTTTATATGAATAACTCAATTTAGGATACTTAGTTTGGACACCGAGAGGTGTCCATCACTTATAAGAAATACTCCTAAAGAGAAAGCACTGTTGAAATACAAAACCTGACTGGCTCCCCTTATATCTGCCTAATAAAAAGTCATATACTGTTGAAGTTCAAGTTCAAATCTGTCTTTACCTGGATACATTTGATATCTTCCTATTTATTAAAAGAATACTCCTATTCATCAGAAAGTTTTCTTAAGTTAGTAAAACATTCCTTCCCATTTCTGTTGGATCTAATACAACATCAGTCTATTTCACTGGGATGCTCCTGTGGAAAATGTAGAGGTGAAGGAGAAGCAAAGGAAGCAGGAAGTGTTCTTGTTTGTGATCATTTGATGGCACCCCACTCCAGTACCCTTGCCTGGAAAATCCCATGGACAGAGAAGCCTGGTGGGCTGCAGTCCATGGGGTTGCAAAGAATCAAACACAACTGAGCGATTTCCCTTTCACTTTTCACTTTCATGCATCGGAGAAGGAAATGGCACCCCACTCCAGTGTTCTTGTCTGGAGAATCCCAGGGACAGAGGAGCCTGGTGGGCTGCCGTCTATGAGGTCACACAGAGTCGGACATGACTGAAGGGACTTAGCAGCAGCAGCAGCAGCAGCCACATGGTAATGCTCTCTCTCTCCGCTCCCTCTCCTCTAATTCCTTCTGATCAGTTTGGGGGCAAGGAGAGAGAAGGAGGACTATGTTTCCTTTGTGAGTTCAAAAGGTGGCTCCTGACTACTCTTGCTCTTGCCACTGATGCATGGGTGAGTGCTTTTCTGTGACTAATGAGGACCAAGTAAAGCTGAAAATCTATAAATTATCTCTATTTTGGTTCCTGTTATGTGATAAAATATGTGTGGTAGATATAAAATCATTTTATAGTTCCAACTATAAAAATATGTAATGCCTATTAACAGTAGTATTGCCATTCTGCCATTACCTTTGAACAAGATAAGATCTAACTAATGATATTAACCAAGCCAGACATTGATGAAGCCCAGGAACCTCTCTGTCTTTTTCATCACTCTGAGTTTACCAGAGTTCTTCATGTAGCAGAGCTCAATAATTGTTGCTGTTGGATTAAGGGGCCAGAATATAAGATGAAGGCCACATGATAATGTGTTTTTTTTCCCCCAGAAAATAATGTTGGCTGTTCTTTGAAGAAAATAAAGTTACTTTCATAGCTCACACTATATAAAAAATATTCAGATGAATATATCTGATACTATATAAAAAATTCAGATTGCCAAAAGTAAAAACCAAAATTATAAATTTATATATAATTTATATACATAATATATAATTATTTTAAAAAACAAGCAAATTTTAAAAGCTAGTTTGGGAGAAAATATTTGCAAAATATACAACTGTTAAAGGAAAGGCAGACAAATTTACCCAGTAGAAAAAGGGTCAAAGGATACGAGTAATTAATGCAAAAAAAAAAAGTACAAATGGCCGGGCCTTCCCTAGTGGTCCAGTGGTTGAGTCTGTCTTCCAGTGCAGGGGACATGGGTTTGATCCTTCTTCAGGAAGTAAGATCCCACATGCCACAGAGCAACTGAGCCTCTTCACCACAACTAGAGAAGCTTGTATGCCACAAAGACCTAATGCAGCCAAATATATAATTAAGAAAAAACAAAAAGAAATACAAATGGCTAAGGAATATTGGAATGAAATGTTCTGTCCAGTCCAATGAACACTGAACTGAAAACGGACTCAGTCTCAGCAGTAGGGAGAAAAATGCAGATGAAAAGAAAATGAGATGCTGCTTCTGCCTACCTGGCAAAAATGGAACAGACTGTTAATCTCTAGTGGTGGCAGGCTGCAGTTTCCCTTGGAGACTGCTGCACGGAATGCACATTGGTAAATTTGTGCAAGTAAATATTGAAGTGTAGAACATGTGAGTCACTTTATATCAATAGACAAGCACCTGTAGCAAGAGGCTCAAAAGCATCTAGGACCTGGGTGCTTCTTAAGGGGTAGGAAGAGTCCAGAAATTATGTAGGATGATGAGTAAGAAGCACCAACAATGAATGAGACCAAGAGAGGGCTATGGGAAGAACTAAAAAGTTAGCAGAAGGGGGAGCATTCAAATGACCAAGAGAAGGTCCTAATGGAACTACTCTGAAGTCCAGGCCAGGGACTGGAGAGGAGTTCATGGGCTGTGATCAGAGCACACGCATGTACAGTTTATTGTACCTACATTTCCACACAGCAGCAATTACCTGGGACTCTGGTTTGCTGCATCAACACCAATTTCTCTGTTGTTTACACTGGCCAGTGTCAGGCACTGATGTTACTGGACGAGCCCCTTAAAAAGCTTCAGAAGTGTTTTTTCCCGTGTCTTCTGGATTAAGTCCATGTTGCCTTGCAGCAAGAGAACAAGATAGTTAGAGCACAAGTGTGAACTGATCTTCTTCCCCTTCCTCCATCTATCTCTCTGGACTTGGCACCTGTTGAAAAAGTACCCTGTGAAATTCAGATGATAAAATAATATCTGACTACAGAGGAAGAAGGACTTCCCTGGCAAGCTCAACTAGTAAAGAATTTGCCTGCAATGCAGAGACCCCAGTTCAATTTCTGGGTCCAGAAGACCCCCTGGAGAAGAGATAGGCTACCCACTCCTGTATTCTTGGGCTTCCCTGGTAACTCAGATGGTAAAGAATTTGCCTGCAATGGGGGAGACCTGGGTTTGATCCCTGGGTTAGGAAGACCCCTGGAAAAAGGAACAGCTACCCACTCCAGTATTTTGACCTGGAGAATTCCACAGCAGATGACAAGATTGAACATTGACATCTTCGGGATCAATGAACTGAAATGGACAGGAACAGACAAATGTAATTCAAATGACCATTATATCTACTATTGTGGTCAAGAATCTCTTAGAAGAAATGGAGTAGCCCTCATAGTCAACAAAAGACTACAACAAATGCAGTACTTGGGTGCAGTCTCACAAATGACAGAATGGTCTCAGCTTGTTTCCAAGACAAACCATTTGACATAACAATAATCCCAGTCTATGCCCCAACAACTCATGCTGAAGAAGCTGAAGTTGATCAACTCTATGAAAGCCTACAACAACTTCTAGAACTAACACCAAAAAAAGATGTCCCTTTCCTGCACGTGTGCGTGCTAAGTAGCTTTTTTCGTGTCCTACTCTTTGTGACTCTATGACTGTAGCCCACCAGACTTCTCTGTCCATGGGGTTCTCTAGGCCAGCATACTGGAATGGATTGCCATGTCCTCCCCTAGGGGATCTTTCTGACCTGGGAATCAAACCCCTGTCTCCTGTGGCCCCTGCATTGTGGCAGATTCTTTACCTCTGAGCCAACACGGAAGCCCTGCTTTCATCATACAAGATTGGAATGCAAAAGTAGGAAGTCAAGAGATACCTGGAATAACAGGCAAGTTTGGCCTTGGAGTAAAAAATGAAGCACACCAAAGGCTAACAGTTTCATTAAGAGAACTCAGTGGTCATAGCAAACAATCTTCTAAAACAAACCAAGAGATGACTCTCATATAGACATCACCAGATGATCAATATCAAAAAAGATTGATTACATCCTCTGTAGCCAAAGATGGAGAAGCTCTATACAGATAGCAAAAACAAGACCTGAAGCTGATTGTGTCTCAGATCATGAGCTCCTTATTGCAAACTTCAGGCTTACATTGAAGAAAGTAGGAAAACTAACTAGGTGATTCAGGTATGACCTAAATCAAATCCCTTACAGTTATACAGTGGAAGTGACAAGTAGATTCACAAGATTAGATCTGATAGAGTGCCTGCAGAACTATGGACAGAGGTTCATATCATTCTACAGGAGACAATGATCAAAACCATCCCCCGGGGGGGGGGAGGAGTGGGGGGAGATGCAACAAGGCAAAATAGCTGACTGAGGAGGGAAAAAACAGAAGTGAAAGGCAAAGGAGAAAGGGAAAGATAGACCCATCTGAATGCAGAGTTCCAAAGAACAGCAAGTAGAGATAAGAAAGCCTTCCTATGTGAACAATGCAAAGAGGATAACAATAGAATGGGAAACACTACAGATCTCTCCAAGAAAGTTGGAGATACCAAAGGAACTTTGCATGCAAAGGTGGGTACAATAAAGGATAGAAATGGTAAGGACCTAAAAGAAGCAGAAGAGATTAAAAAGAATTGGCAAGAATACGTAGAAGAACTGTATGAGAAAGATCCTAATGACCCAGATAACCATGGCAATGGTGTGGTCACTCACCTAGAGCCAGACATCCTGGAATGTGAAGTCAAGTGGACCTTAGGAAACATTACAACAAATAAAGCTAATGGAGGTGATGGAATCCCAGCTGAGCTATTTCAAATCCTAAAAGATGACACTGTTAAAGTGCTGCACTCAATATGCCAACAATTTGGAAAACTCAGCAGTGGCCACAGGACTGAAAAAAGTCAGCTTTCATTCCAATCCCATTCTTTGAGAATGGTCAAACTACCCTACAGCTGCACTCATTTCATATGCTAATAACTTCATGCTCAAAATCCTTCAAGCAGTACATGAACCAAGGACTTCCAGATGTACAAGCTGGGTTGCAAAGAGGTAGAAGAACTAGAGATAAAATTGCCAACATTCATTGGATCTTAGAGAAAGCAAGGAAGTTCCAGAAAAATATCTACCTCTGCTTCAATGACTACACTAAAGCCTTTGACTGTATAGATCATAACAAACTGGGAAATTCTTAAAGAGATGGGAATACCAGATCACCTTTCCTATCTCCTGAGAAACCAGTATGCAGATCAAGAAGCAACAGTTAGAACCATACGTGAAACAACAGACTGTTTCAAAATGGGAAAGGAGTACATTTAGCTTACATGCAGAATATATTATGCAAAATGCCAGGCTTGATGAATCACAAGCTGGAATCAGGATTTCCAGAAGAAATATCAACAACCTCAGATAAGTAGATGGTACCACTGTAATGGTAGAAAATGAAGAAGAACTAAAGAACTTCTTGATGAGAGTGAAAGAGGAGACTGAAAAAGCTGGCTTGAAACTCAACATTCAATAAACTAAGACTCATGGCATCTGGTCCCATCACTTTATGGCAAATAGAAGGGGGAAAAGTGGAAGCAGTCACGGATTTTTCTTGAAAATCACTGTGGAAGGTAAGTGCAGCCATGAAATTAAAAGATACTTCCTTCTTGGATGGAAAGCTATGACAAGCATAGACTGTATTGAAAAACAGAAATATCACTTTGCTGACAAAGGTCCATATAATCAAAACTATGATTTTTCTAGTAGTTGTGTAGGATGTGAGAGTTGGACCATGAAGAAGGCTGACTGCCAAAGAATTGATGCCTTTGAACTGTGGTCTAAAGAAGACACTTGAGAATCCCTTGGAATGTAAGGAGGTCAAACCAGTCAATCCTAAAGGAAATAAACCCTGAATATTCATTGGAAAGACCGGTGCTGAAGCTGATGTTCCAATACTTTGGCCACTTGATGCGAAGAGCAGATTCATTGGAAAAGATCCTGATCCTGGGAAAGACTGAAAGTAAAAGAAGAAGGGGGCCAGCAGAGGATGAGAGAGTTAGATGGCATCACTGAGTCAAAGGACATGAATTTGAGCAAATTCCAGGAGATAGTGGAGGACAGAGGAGCCTGGCATGCTATAGTCCATGAGGTCACAAAGTCAAACATGACTTAGTGATATAACAACAAAAATAACAAATGACGTTTACAAGACACTGTTCCCTGTCTTCCAGAAGTTTACCTGTTGAGTCTCTGAAGCAGAAACACAAACTCACTGGAAGGCAGCCCCATCTTTCACATTGCTGAGCCGGCGAGTCCTTGGACGACCTCATCGGTCTCCTGTTTTCCCCTCATACCTGCCTCCCATCCGTTAGCAAGTCCTGTTAGCTCCACCTAAATAATAGAGTCAGTCTGACCATTTCCCATTGCTTCCTCTGCCACCAATCTGGTTTAAGCAGCTGCATCATAAGCACTCTGATTGCTTCCTATCTAGTCTGCCTTCTCCTAAGCTTGCCCACTTCAATCCAGTCTCAGTATTGCAGCCAGGGTGATCCCTGGAAGTCAGGTCAAGTCCTCCTCTAAAATTCTGCAATGGCTCCCCTTTGAAAGGAAAAGTCAAGATCTCCATGGTGGCCTAGGAGCCCCTGCATAATAAACCTCTCCTCCATGCTCTCTCTGAGGTCACCCTCCATACCAACGCCCCTCCCCCTCTCTCTCCAGTTGCACAGCCATTCTTGACCAGCCCCTTCTCCCTTTCTCCTCCCCTTCTCAGGACTCTTGCACCATTTATTCTACCTGCCTGGATCACTCCCTTCTTTTGACTAACCTGCTCCCCTCTGCAAGTCTTTACCTAAAAGTCACCTCATGATGAGATTGACCCAGATTCCCACTCCCCCTGCCCTGTCTACAGTTGCTATTTTCTCCTCATCTCCCCTGTGCTATTCTGTTTTCTCCATAGAACTTATCACACTATATATTTTACTTATGTATTATGTTTATTCTACACTGACTAGAATTTAAACTCCATAGTGACATTTTTGTTTGTTTTATTTTCTGATGTAATCCAGAAAGGTTAGAATGAATGAATGAATAAATGGCTAAAATGGTCATTAACAAAGACTGTTTATTATATCTTGAAGCATAATTAGTGTTTAAAAATTAACAAAATGGGGATCTAATGTTTTCTTAAATAAATGTATATCAACAAGGTACAAGAGGACTTAATTTGAGGATCATTTCGGCACTTTCAGGATGAATTCAGACAGTTCAAGGACAAACGTGTGCAATTTAAAGACTGAGCTCTTCAAAATAAAAGACAACACTCAACTTTCTGACCTTCTCCTGAACTTTGGCATTTGTTTATCCAAGCAATCAATCGGCTCTTAAGTATTTTGAGTTCCACTTCGGTAATTCATAAATGCTTTTGATTACTGTGGTGATTATTTAAGGACAAGAAAATAAAATGCCCCCCCCCAAAAAAAAGAAAATTAAATAGGTATTAAGTACTTTTGAACAGTGGATTCACATGCTGTCAGATCTAATGCATGTCAAGTCATGCATTTTCCAGCTGTTTTAAGTCTCAGAGCAGAGCTAACTCTGTCCTGAAAACTGTGTTCTTACAAAGAAGATAATGAGCACCAATTGGGAATACTCAGGTTGGCTCCAAACTAGTTAATCTCAGAACTGCTGCTCCAGGAAAGACTTTTTCCCATAATTACAGGAGATTGCAACCATGGACAAATAAAAGGCAGGAGAAATGGAGAAGTAGATATTCTGGAAATATAATCTTGGTTAAAGAGAGAGAAACAACTGACACAGCAGGGAACAAAGTTATCATGTCTCATCCACAAACACTTCAGTCCTGCTAGTCTGTTCTGTAAATATCTGAAAACAATAATAGCTCACATCTTTAATTTGAATTAAATTATCTTTTGTGATTTCTGACAACGTTGATTTGTTTGGGATTTGTGTACATAAGCACATACTTAAAATATTTTACTGTGTTCTGGTTTGGGGCGCATATTTTAACATTATTTATTTTTAGTGGTTTTTAAAATACATGCTTATTGTAGAGAATTTTGCAAAGTAAAAGGAGATCACCTGAAATTTCACCACACAGTTAACTTTCCCACCTTATTTCTCTTCAGTCTTTTTTCTGTGCCTGTTAGTAACTCTAGCTGTCCAATCAAACTGTTAAAAGGTTGCCTATTCCCTCTTTCCAGAGAACTCCAAACCTTCTTGAGGTGACCAAGAGGTCAGGCCCCTTTCATCGTCCCTTGAGGGACAGAAAGCCAGGAATTTAAACCATTGACTAAAAGCCTCCTTTTGGGGGACTGTTGCTTTTGTTGTAGCCAGATTCAGGAAGTCGGGAGCCAGGCCAATGCAATGCAGAGACCCTGCAGGGAGAGAAGCGGGGGCCTCAATCAGGTGTGTTTGATGGTCTAGACTATCCACATGAATTTCTCTACCATGGTCACTGCCATTCTGGTGGAAGCTTCTCTGGAGGAGAGCTCAGATGCAAAGGAAGCCCCCTTCATTGGTATTGCTCAGGCCATGCAATCGCAGCCTGGATTTCCCTAAAGTCATGTCAACCTTTCTATTGACACCCACACCCCCATCCCCACCCCAAGACATACACGGTATTTCTGTAGAGCCTCATTCATATGCAGCAGCATTTGGTCAGGAAGAGGCAAATATCAGCCACATTGTGTCTCCTACTGGTCTTTCTCATCCACGATTACAACCCTGCTACTGGGCTCAGTCTCAAACATCCAATCTAAACACAGTCTTGTTTGCTCCAAATAGCTAGTGGAACTCTGCAGTAGGAGTAACAGAAGGCTGTCCCACCACATCCCTAAAAATCTGACTATGCAGTGAGATATTATAACACTGGAAATAAAGGAGGATGCCTTCCCCACTTGCCTTGTAAATATCATTGACTCCTAGTTTTCAAAGAACTATAGAGACAGTTCATCTCTTCTGCTCTCTGTCTTTATTTATCTGAAATGATTCACTCCAAATTGCTGAAAGCCAGTTACTATAAATTGTTTTTCACTTATTAAAGACAGTATCAAAGATCATATAATTGAAGGCCGTTTTTAAAAGAACCAAAAAAGCAGGCAATGACTGAACACCATTGTTAGCACCAATGGTTTGTTATCAAATGCAGTTTAGCTGTGGGTTATTCTGATGATGTAGTGTCTCTACTCTGTGATTGAGCGCTCTGAGCAGAAAACCATTTTGAACATCAACAAATTATACTTACAAAAACCACTGAACAAAAACCTTGAGTGTTTTGAAATATATAAAGAGGGAGAGAGATTCATTTTGAAAACTACTTGCTAAAGAGTATACTTTTACCTTTAAATAAATAGGTTGCAACTGAACAGGGGCATTATTGACACACAAAAAAGAGAATATTTCTAAGCCATGCACGCAAACAACCAATACCTATGAATAACTAATAAATACACAAGTAAAATATGAGCACAGTTTATGTACAATATTTGATTTCATATCTGGAGGTCCTATAGAAGAAAAACAATAAGGAGAGAAAAAAGCTTTGATTATTCAGGGAAATCGTGGTGCTTCAAGAAACATGTGAAAGAAGGAGCGGAAGTGCTGGACAAAGCATTGCCGGGATCAAATTCCTGACATGAGAGAGGGTGGGTGAAGACTTGGTCTTGTGAGTGAAAAACCACATGAAAGTGTAATGCAAACACCAGATGGCCTGAGGTAGGGAGAGTGATTTCATAGGTTCTAGGAAGAGAAAGGACATTTGCAGGACACTTACAGCCCATCATCTTTCTAGATTATTAAGGAAAACAAGAGCCAAGTCTCAATCTATATTTACTCTTTATAGAGATCCTTCAAGTTATACTGCCTCAGACTAATTCTCCCAGAAGGAATAAATGCAAAGTTGCTATCCAATAAAGTTAACTGTATTTCCATCAGTGACTTCCTTGCATTGAGAGGAATAATTATCCTGGGAGTTAAAGAGCATAGCACTGTGGTATGTGAGCCATTAATAACTTTGTAGAAAACTTGAGTTTTCACAATAGGGATAGATGGCATCAGGAGGGACTTTTTAAAATAGTTGGGAGCAAAGTTGGGAATTCCAAATCAAAATTTCCTACTCTAAATTTATGAATCTTTCTTCTCAGTGTTAATTACTCTCTATCTTTGGCCACCATGGAATATGTTCATCCCTTACCATAAAATGTTCTTGAAAATTATTCCTGGAGGCATCACTCCTCCTCCGAGGCTCTAATCATTCCCTTCCCCTCTTCATGAGAATCCATCCAGCATGGTGACCTGTAGTGGGGTTTATTGGTCCTCCAGAGGGCTCTGCAGGAAGGGCACAATTCCACTGATACACACTTGCTCCATCAAACTTCTGGAACTTTCCTCAAAATGTCTCCACTATAGGCATCTGGAGACTTTCTCTCTTCAAATGTTTAAGCTTTCTTCTGCTTGGTGGCTTTTTTCTCCTCCTCATTTCCTGTCTTAGGTCAAGATAAATGAATTTTTCACCGGGAAAGCCATTTGGATCTCTGAGGCTTTAACTCCTAATACATGTTATCTAGTCCATTGCCTTTTGGCAACCCACTCCAGTACTCTTGCCTGGAAAATCCCACAGAGTCAGACATGACTGAAGCGACGCAGCAGCAGCAGCAGTCCATTGCCTTTAGGCTTTTGCCAGCTCATTTCACCCTTGTCTTGACTGTTGTCTTCTACAGTTCTGTATTCACACAAGCTAGGAGTCTTCTGAAAGCCCCTTCTATGTGAATAGCTGTCTTGTACCTCTTCGATATTCACTGCAGAGATAGAGGATCAAATGATAGGAACTTCTGACCAAGCAAAGAAGGGAATAGATTATATGGGAATTAATTATGTACTTATATATTTTATTCTATAGAACATGTTTTCTGGTATTAAGCCACTCTGCCTCATTATCCATGCAAAGGAAGGATCTTTCAAAGACACCGTAGGAAGGTTTTTAATCCTTGGTCCTTCTTAAGATACAAGAATATGACAGAGTGATCTGAGCAATCAGTTTCCAATATGATATGATCTGTGGGTTTGAAGAGGTCTTGTTTACCTATCCTAGTCCTTAGAGTAGTGTCAATAAAGATTTATCCTTTTGGATTAACTTTATCATGATAATATATTTGAAACCTAAAACTGGGTTTCAAATGACACACAGGAACAGAATAGATTATTTTCAAACAATGAAATGCTCAAAGAAATGTATGTCCTTATTCTGTAAGTATGAACAAATTGCTTGAAGTGGTATTCCTCAAAATACTATCAGCTATTCTTACCTTTCTATGAATTAATCTTGTTATGAAATTACTTTCCTGCTTTCACTACTCACAATAAAGGGAAGAGCACTTTTTAATATGAAGATAATCGTAAAATATGGAGTTTTGTCCCCCAGTAGACTTACCTTGGCAGAAAATATAGACACCTGGGTAGATAATGGTTAGGAAGTCAGCAGGCAGGCTCTACCAAAATAGGCAAACGGTGCCTTCATGCCTGCAGATGAAAACCTCCAAAGAGCAGGAAAGCCACTTCCCGTGTTGTTTCTTCCCAAAGCAAATGCTCAGGGTATATAGCCTTGTATTTACTTCATCCATACTCTTGGTCAAGAGCAACAACCTCTGAAGAGTAGTTCCTGTTTCAAGTGACTATTGTAGACAAAAAGTTGAAAACAAATAATATGGAAACAAACAAAAGGGGCCACTGACTCAGAGAGCAAGACACTAGCCAGCTCCCCCAACAAACCAATGGTAGGTTAATAGACTTCCTAAAAATCACTTCTTTATGGGGTTTATTTAATAAAGATGAAAACACAGTATACTTTTACAAGACATTTTTTCTTCAGTTGTGTCATTTACAGTGTTGCTTAAGTGACAAACTCTTCTATACTCTTGCCAAAAAGAAAAGTAGGGGGAGGACTAAGAAAGAATGTTGTATTTTGGATTCTCCTGTGGAGAACCCGAAATGAAAGAATTGGCAAAATGTTCTGAAATAATGGCAGATAGTTCTGCTGGCCCCATATTGGACTTCATCTTGAAAAGACTGTGTATTAAATCATACAGGGCTCTTAAAAATTCAAAGAACTCTTACTTTGACAAAACATTTTTCTATCATCTGGTTAGAATTCTTGCGCAGTTAGCTCCGATCTGCTATTTCCTCCCCATGTGTTTTGCAAACCATGGGAAGAGGGGGTCCTTTTTTTTTTTTTTTTTTAAAATACTATCAGCTATTCTTACCTTTCTATGAATTAATCTTGTTATGAAATTACTTTCCTGCTTTCACTACTCACAATAAAGGGAAGAGCACTTTTTAATATGAAGATAATGGTAAAATATGGAGTTTTGTCCCCCAGTAGACTTACCTTGGCAGAAAATATAGACACCTGGGTAGATAATGGTTAGGAAGTCAGCAGGCAGGCTCTACCAAAATAGGCAAACGGTGCCTTCATGCCTGCAGATGAAAACCTCCAAAGAGCAGGAAAGCCACTTCCCGTGTTGTTTCTTCCCAAAGCAAATGCTCAGGGTATATAGCCTTGTATTTACTTCATCCATACTCTTGGTCAAGAGCAACAACCTCTGAAGAGTAGTTCCTGTTTCAAGTGACTATTGTAGACAAAAAGTTGAAAACAAATAATATGGAAACAAACAAAAGGGGCCACTGACTCAGAGAGCAAGACACTAGCCAGCTCCCCCAACAAACCAATGGTAGGTTAATAGACTTCCTAAAAATCACTTCTTTATGGGGTTTATTTAATAAAGATGAAAACACAGTATACTTTTACAAGACATTTTTTCTTCAGTTGTGTCATTTACAGTGTTGCTTAAGTGACAAACTCTTCTATACTCTTGCCAAAAAGAAAAGTAGGGGGAGGACTAAGAAAGAATGTTGTATTTTGGATTCTCCTGTGGAGAACCCGAAATGAAAGAATTGGCAAAATGTTCTGAAATAATGGCAGATAGTTCTGCTGGCCCCATATTGGACTTCATCTTGAAAAGACTGTGTATTAAATCATACAGGGCTCTTAAAAATTCAAAGAACTCTTACTTTGACAAAACATTTTTCTATCATCTGGTTAGAATTCTTGCGCAGTTAGCTCCGATCTGCTATTTCCTCCCCATGTGTTTTGCAAACCATGGGAAGAGGGGGTCCTTTTTTTTTTTTTTTTTGCAGGAGTCAGGAATGAGATGCAATTATGGGGCCCTGTGTACAGGATGGATGATACTGTCCCCCAAGCCAGCCAACATAGAAGACCACTTGTCTGCATCCAGCGACTGCTGATTGAATTTGGCCTGATGTATCCTATAAAGGGCCGTATTGGCCAGCTCTCCTCCTCTGTTTATTTAGAAAGAAACCATTGTGTGATATGGTTATTCTAACAAGGTCTGCAGAGCAAGTACAGCAAGTACTGCTTTTGACATGATGAATCTTCAGTGTGCATGTGTGTATGCACGTGCGCACATACACGCACAGTCCCAGAGGCCCTCCTGCCTGGTATGTATGGAAAAGCCTCAGATCGGAGCTTATATATCTGAAGTTCCAGCAGACAGATTTGCAGTCAGCTAGCGGATTTGCTATCTTCAGTCTTAACCAACAATATTTTGGGGGGACAGTTTATATTCAGAAATTCTGTGTGTTGGAATGCTGGAATAACAGCAATTTTTGGTAATTTGCCTGAGTTTGCATTTATGCTTTCTTTGGCTTAACCTGCTTAATTAAGACCTGAACTCTGGCTGGCCGCCAGCATTCACAGAGCATGTAGGCACCAGATTGACTTACCTCTATTTCTGTTGACTGAAAAATGACATTCCTTTTGCTTTGTGAGCCTCTCGCCCTGGGAAAGGCATATATTGAATTCACTTGCTTGAAAACAAAACTTTAAGTAAATAAAGACACAAAGTGAATGTACCCATTTTCCATTTATCCTTCACCCTCTAAAAATCAAGATGTGTTAATAAGGACTCAAAGGGAAAGCAGTAGTGAGCATCAATTAGTTCTTACTGAACAGATGAGAGTTCACTTGGAAAGAAACATTCAGGCATATGTTGACATGTCTGCTGAGCAGCCTCCATGGTCAAGCACCAATGGAAACTCCAGACAAAGATCCCCCAATCTTGCTTAAGTCCAGAAAGGGACAGAGACATGTTCATAGCAAGCTCTCACATGAACCAGCATGGAAAAAAGTCTGTTTTAGAAATGCAAGCAAAGTGCCCAGAAAGGGGCTTTGTTTTGTTCTGGGGGGTGGGGTTCCTGTAGAGGCCTCATCTGAACTGAAACTCTTTTCCATCAGTAGCAATCACATACATATGCTCTGACATGGAACAGAACAAAATGAAACACACCTTCCTTCCCAGTGAACTGGAACATCCATATGTATATGTATGTCTATACATATGTGTTTATAGGTGTGCATGTGTGTGTGTGTTTGTGTATTAGTCACTCAGTCATGTCCAACTCTTTGTGACCCATTGGACTGTAGTCTACCAGGCTCCTATGTCCATGGCATTCTCCAAAAAGAATCCTGGCCAGGGTAGCCATTCCCTTCTCCAAGGGATCTTCCCAACCCAGGGATCAAAATCCGGTCTCTTACATTGCAGGTGTATTCTTTACCATCTGAGCCACAGTGATAAATTAAGGAGAAGAAAAATAGCTGATAATATTTGATGATATATGCATTGCTGTGGCTTCCCAGGTGGTGAAGTGGTAAAGAATCTGCCTGCCAATTCAGGAGACACAGAAGACGTGTGTTTGATTCTTAGATTAAGAAGATGCCCTGGAGCAGGAAATGGCAGAGCACTTCAGTATTCTTGCCTGGAAAATTCCATGGACAGAGGAGCCTGGTGGGCTACAGTTCATGG